>VUQR01018366.1:0-38470 GCA_015108515.1 Hemichromis elongatus | reverse complement strand
AATATATTCAAAATAAAACGTATAAATTAAGAATAACAAATAAAGATCGCATATTTCTCAGTGCTCTTATCATAACAGGGGAATGGCTTTACGGCTTTCCTACATTATTCATATTGCCCGACAAACACAGAAGACAACAAAGCATAGGTGATGTTAGACGTCCCCCGGAAAGAGACTAGGCGACTCGCCCAATATTTTCTGAATGCCTAGCCCGATAACTAAGAATGGACTTATCAACATTGCCTAGTCTAAGCATTACAACTGTTATCATATCATAGATATCATGCATGCCTCTTTGACAGATGACACGAACTCTATGAAGTAAAGAAGTTATCTGAGGAGAAGCCCCAGCTTTGTCAGTCATCTTTTAATTGGATGTGTAGGTGCAGCCTACACGGGCAGAATGCACAGTCTTGATTGGATTAGATGCCTGTTTTTTTAGATATATACTGTGATATGTTAGTAAGTGTAACATACTAAATAAGTAAGTAGAGTAGATGATTCATCGTGACATAGCTTGAATGAGCTGCTCACTGTGCCACATGGTTAGAGGAATAGGAATTTGATGTCACAAATTAAGGTAAACTGTTCCCTGTCAGATTGCTGCCACTGTCACCATACCCACTTCCATTAGCAGAGCTATGTACTAATTTCACACTACAGAATTAGCCTTAGTATGTTTGTGCTTCCACAGCAAAATGAAATATAGTCTTTTTAAACAAAAAGGTATAGACCAAGTGTGTTTTTAAATGTACTGTACTACTAGTGTACACAAATAATTCACAGGTCTAAGGGTAAAAAGGTAAGCTATTAAGTTGCTAATAATACAAATATGTTTCAGAAAATGTTGGTGGATAGCTTCACAGAGATTAAAACCTCAAATACACTTATTTTTCTGTCAGTGTAAAACTCGTAAAATTCTTTTTTTTGTAGACTTACTTCAAGATAGTGCTGTATATACTGTACTTTTGGGCTGACATGAAGGAGAAGAGATTTACGTTACAGTTTTTTGTTTTGTTTTGTTTTGTTTTTGTTGTGTTTTCCCACAATACCTCATGAACATGGGGCCTATGGGGTGCTGTTCCTGAGGAGTTTTTGTTCTGTGGCTGTAGGATGTTGGCGAATGCTACTGCAGTGGAGGACAGTAATAAGATGATTGATCTAATTAAGTCATTAGTGATTTTAGTTTGTGATTGTTTGACATACATCCGAGGTCAAAAAGAAGTAGGCAGAGTAAAATTCAGTTCCACGTTCTCTTAAGTATGTCCATTAGAGAGGGCTTTACAAAGTGTAATTAATGACGCTTGATTAATCAAAAGAGTTAGAAGCTGTTAATAAGAATTTGGGACTTGAAAAACTTTCTGGCTGCAGTCATTATTAGTATTGAAGTTTTAATAGGTTTGAATCTAATAACAAAAGACACAGTAAATTATCTATGTAAAGTTAGTCAGCCAGCAAAGATGTGTGACTTATTCATATTGGAGTTTCATGGAACAAATCATTTATGGCCTGTTGTTGGCATGACTGACTGGTCTGACCCAGGGTCCAGACCTGGACTGGATAGGTTCAATGACATATGCGTCTAATTTTTTTTTTTTTTTTTTACCAGATTCTTGTCATCTTAGAAACTAGGAAGAATCCCTAAAGAAACATTATTATGTTTGAACATTCTTAAAAAATAATCTAACTAATAATTATGCTCATATATATTTAATATTGACTAATCAAAAATCTCTATTGAATTAAATTGCTGGCAGCCATGTTGACTGTTTTTCAGCTAATCAAAAGCTGTGGAAGTGGACAGTGAAACGTTGGATACAAACAAAGTTTTACTCTGTGTAAACATTTACAGTGTCTAATGCAAAGACGCTGTACCTGACCTTGCTTGCTTTTGTGTTTAATTCAGGAACAATGAGTAGGGATTTCTGTGCTTTTAATTTGTAAACAGTTTTAAAAAAATAAGTTGTTTAGGTAATGGTCAAGCTTAAATTTGCTCTATTTTGTGTAAAACTCAGTATGGTGTCCTGAGGTAGTTTAAATAAAAAAGAGACAAAGATAGAAAAGTTTAAAAGAAATGTTTTTGACATTTCTGTAGTGATGTTGTTTGATATCCCAGTATTAACATTTTTTAACCAGTTGATCTACCTGCTTTTGCAATATACATATTATTCAAACATGTAATTTCATGTTTTGTGTTTGTATAGTACTCTCCATTTTTCTTCCATCTTCACCATTGAATAAATTAATCAGCTGTATGAGACGCTACTCTTGATCAAACAGACAAGTATCACCTAAGGGAAGTGATACTTTATGTTAGCAATTGCTATCCTTGACCCTGCCTTCTGATTGGCCTGCAGTCGGAAGTGTCAGGACCCTGCAACCACTTTGAATAGTGAGAAGTGGCAGCCAAACAAAGCTCCTCACTGTCACTGATGCACAAAACGGTGTGCTCTCAGCAAGCTTTAATGGCATAAAATAAGCCTTGCATGAAATAAACCTAGTGTCTTTTTGGAAAGCAGCATCACAGAGTTTATAAAGTCTGTCTTTTTTTGGTTCACTGCTGGCTTCAGGGATCACGCTTGTAGTTGACCTTGACCTTTAATTGTTCTGGAAGTCAGGAAGATTCTTTGCAGGAATGTGTAGCACCAAGTTCTGTTTTCAAAACACAATCCAGTGGTGTGTGTTACATTCCTTTTATTACAACTCCAAAATACTTCAACATCAGTATGACCAAAGCATAACATACATTTCTATTGTCTTTTTCAGCTACCCAGAAAGCTATTTGTTTCTATTTATGGTCTGGAAATCAATTTTTTGAGGCTGTAAACTTCTTAGCAATGCTTGTGTTTCCATTGTTAATACAGCACAAGTGTTTCAAATTAATCTGCATTTACAACTACAAAACAGTGTCAACAGGCATAAAGACACGATGTTCACTGTGAAGTATAGAATGACTCAATAAAAACCCAATTTTATCTGCTCTGCATTGTTCCTTTTTTACATACTAAACCAAAATGTAACCAGTCTCTAAGCCAAAACATAAATCAGCTGACAGTTATATTCTGTTGACATGTACACACAACATTTTATATTTTCTTGTTCTTGTTCTTTTTCGTCCATCTCATCCCTTTAGGAGTCAGCACAGCTGATCATCTCCTATCCCGTCCTGTCCCAACCAACTGTTTGAACCACAACTTTACAATGACCATCCAGGGGGACTGACTGACTATTAATTCAAGCTTAACTCAGCTTGCTACTTATTAACAATGCTATATGTTATAAAGTGATAACTATAACTTTAATCTTGCCTAATGATAATTATTTCGAATTCAAATAATCCAATACAAATAGGAACAAGCATATAAAAATAAAAAATAGTTAATCAAAATGTAAATTATAACAAGTTGCAAAAAGGTGCAACCCATAATCTAATAACAGGCTCCATAACCAATCCTTTTCAACATCAGTTTATTCTGCATGCACTTCACTTTCCTTGTTTTGTCCTTGTAATACAGATTTGGCATAAACCACTTAGTCTGAAGCTATTTATTTGTTATAATACACAATGAATCTCAGAGCCTTTACCACTAGCAGATTTCTTGGTTGTCATAGTGATCATCTCACTATGACAAGTTATTTTTAATATAAGCATAAGTTGACTTAAGTCCTGTGGGGGTTTTTTTTGGCAAAAAATGTCATGACTTACTTAAATAGGTTTGAGATCATGAATTTAAAAGTAAAGTGAAACTACACATTGTCAAATGGTAGTACTCAAAGTGCGCCACATTCACTGTCCTCTATATTTTTAAGTGGTTACAAAGAGCCGTTCATACACCAGAGAGCAACTTGGGCTGGGTTAATATCTTGCCCATGCAGACTAGGGAGAGCCAAGGATCGAACCACTAACCTCCTAATCATTACATGACCTGCTCTACAGCCACTTCTGTTGTACCCACAGCATCTTAATGAGTCGACATATTTTGTTAAAATATAAAAAAGAAGTCACATCTCAGTAAAATATTCTACAATTTGTTAATGATATAATAAATGCAGGAAGACCATAGAGTAATACATAATAATTATTAGATTATTAGAAATTTGCAGTTTCATAAATTATCATAATATCCAGTTAACCTGGGAAAATGTGGTAAAAGGAGATACTTGGCAGAACTGTGGCACTTGTTAACACCTCTAAACTAAGGGAAAATTACAATGTGAAGGAACTCAACCTCCACACAATTAACACTGCAGCACTTGTCAACAGTGCAGATGTACTATCTGTCAGAGTGAAGAAGTATCTCCATGCCAAAGTAAATCTCTGTGCAGACAGAACCAGTATGGGGATGACAATGTTGCATTTTCAGCTTTGGGCCAGTTTTATCCTGAAGCTTAGACCTGAGCGATCAGTCCTGCTTCTCCTTAATGTTTTGCCATTGCTACCACACTCACTGCTGATTGCTGCTCTCTTATTCTGTCACACTGCCTCTCTTCATGTAGCATTCTGTGCAGTTTAAGCACAATAATGGAAGTAAAACTGCAAGTAGTAGTAGACCTGAAATAGAACCTGTTTTGATGATGTCTCAGAGGTTTGGGGGTCAGACAGTCTGTCCTTTTTCCTTCAGATTACTGCCCAGATAAATATGTTGGCCCTGGCTGACCCAGAGCAAGTGATGCCCTCAGTCCCACCCCCAGGGCCTGCTTGCATTGCCACTGCCTGTCATCATTGTCAGCACTCTGCCGGGAGAGCTGCCTGACACTAATGGCTGCTGCAAGGCTGACTGGGCTAAAGGGGCTTTATTATAGGCCAACAAAAACAGTGCACCAAACACATATACATCACAGCTTTCAGGGTCTAAAGGAGGGGGCTTCATAGTGCCCTTGGCCAATGGAAGTGATTCAATTTTAAACAGCACAGACACCTTTAAGATTTAGCACTGAAAGTCATGTGTTACCACACCCCAAAAGTTTTCCAAACCCAGAATTGTTATGTTTTATGTATTATTTTTGTAGGTACAGTCCTGTCGCACACATCTGAAAAAGAAAAATTATAATATATATATATTATATATGTATGTATATATATATACATATATATATATATATATATATTATATATATACATATATATATATATATTATAATTTTTCTTTTTCAGATGTGTGCGACAGGACTGTACCTACAAAAATAATACATAAAACATATATAATATCTAAGTGTCGGATGCAGTGCCATGGACTCTACAGCAATGGAGATGTGTTCTATTGAGTGATGAATTACGCATCTCCATTTGGCAATCCGATTGATGAGTCTGGTTTTGCCGGTTGCCAGAAGAAAGCTACTGGTTTGACTGCATTATGCAAGTGTAAAGTTTGGTGGAGGGAGGATTATGGTGTGGCGTTATTTCTCAGGAGTTGGGCTCAGCTGCTAAGTGCCAGTGAAAGGAACTCTTAATGCCTTAGCATACAAAGACACTGGGAGGAGGAAGTTATTTGAACAGTACTATGAGGACCTGCTGACCATTATGGTGTCAGCTATGTATATGTGTGTTTTAGATTTCATTTGTGTTTCATTATTAAGCTTTTTTTTAAAACACCTTTTCCAGGGATTTTACATAAAAGAAAGACATGTTAAATAGAATGTTTCTGATATAGCGCTTCTCTAATCTCCTGAGCACTCAAAACTCTTTGCTTTTTATCTAACAATTTAACATTCGTACTCTGATGGATGCATTGGAGGGGGACTTTGGGTTAGTATCTTGCCCAAGGATAGAATACAGACTGGAGAACCAGAGAACCACCAGCTTTCTGATCAGTAGATGACCCGCTATACATCCTGAGGTACAGCCATCCACACAGTCACTGTCGTCACCCTCTTGCCTTGCATTTTCAAACCTCAGCGTTAGCATTTTAGCTCCTACCATCTTAGTCTTTGAAGACAGAAGTTTCTGTGTGAGCGCTAAATTATCAGGTGACGATACAAAGCTTTGGTCACAAGTGGTTCAAAATGTTTCTGACTAAAACGGTTTTCTTTCTGTCAGAACCTGTTCTTATTTAATTCATATAATTCCTTCAAATGTTTATAGGAACTATTTTCACAAGTGATAAGAGACCCCCCCCCTCCCTCTCTCTCTCACACACACACACACCCCAGACACATACGCACCCTTTCCCCACCCCCTTCATCATCCCTGCCACAGCAGAAAAGCAATTTGTTCTCGGTGTCACTGATCTGATGCAATCAGCGCTGCTTCACGCTTTTGAATAAGGAAAAGACAGCGAGAAAGGACACTGTGTTTAATTAAAAGACACACTTTTGTGAATGTGATGATCATATAATTTAGGATGGGGGACGTAAGGGTTACTTGTTCAACACCTGCGTTACAATTACGACTGATTAACCTATCCAAACTCACCCGTTGCACTCATCAAGAGCTATTCAGGGCGTTGAGTCTACAATCTCCTTCTAATTGTCTCCCAGCCTTTTCCTCTTTAAAGCACTCACTTGGAAATGAGAGTTATCAAAATTCACTGCTGCTCGCTCTCACAGGAAATAGGGGCTTTGGTTCTTTACATACAACTGCTGACACCTTCTGAGAGGAGCTGAGGGGGTGGAGAGGTGGAGCACTCTCATTTTCCCTTTTCTCCATCTCTCTTCTCTCTTTGGATAGCAGTCCCTGTGAACAGCGCTCTTGTGAAGTATTTACCCTCATCTCTGTCAATCAAAGCTAGTTTCCTAAGGCTGCATTCATCTGCTTTACAATATCTTTGTGTCCTGCTCAGTTTGCTATTTCCCATGACAGAGTCTGAGTTAAATTAAATATGATGCAAATGGTAGATGATGCATTTTGAATTGCATCTCCTTTATATGTCACCATCACATCCCACATCCTGACATCTTTGAACGCTGATTCATGTGGTGTATTAGACTTTACAGAACATTCTATGACGTGAGTAGTTGCTCATTGAGCTGAAAATATTTCCTTTGACTTTAAATCTGACAATAAAGACTTCTCTGAATCCAGTTTTGCACACAGAAACAATCAATGCCACCCTAACAGAATTCCAAACTGTTACATTAATACTTAGCATGGTCTACTTGAGAGCTGTCATTTCACATCATTCCAAGGGCACCTTGGGGTATTTCTTGCAAATCAATGGTCAGTGTCAGTCATATTTGGTTTGTTGCCTTGCATCAACGTATAAAAGCAATTTATTTTGGATCTTGCACAATTTATTTTAGGTAAAAACTACTTTTGGTTTCTCCCCTGTTTCCCCTGTGTTTGATTTGTTTTATGCTAGATGCTCTTCCAGAGGTTTTCACCAATGATGAACAAATTATTTACTTTATGTTAAACTATACACTGAGTTAACAGGCTCAAAAATTGGCATAAAACATACCGCAGAAATTCTGCTCCTTGTTCACATGTTAGCATTACATAGTTATTGTCGGTTTGCAGGCAGCACCTTGTTGATGCCAGTTTCCCGTTTGCTATTAAATTGAAGTCTGGCGACGGGGAATCACTGCACTCTGTTGGTTCACGTTTAAAAAACGTGATGATAAAAGATTTCCGACATGTTGCATAATCCTGCTTAAGCCTTTAAAAAATGGTGCACCATGGTCATCAATAAATGAACATGATCAGCAAATGGTTGTGGTTTCCACTAAGAGGTTCACAACTCAAAAACAAACAAACAAACAAAAAGACAAGTAATAAAAAACAGAAAAAAACCCATGCAGTTCTTTCATAATACCTTACCTTGAGGGCGGGCATCTTTTAGTTACCGTTGATTTTCTATGTTTATGAACCAATATTTTATTCTTCTAAATGTTTCCATCATCATGGATGCTTTTGCTCTTTGCTTCTATCCTGTCTAAACTCACCAGATGGTTTTCTGTGTAAATCCAAGTAGATAAGCAGTTAAACAGCATGTGTGGCATTAACTGCTAGCCATTTTTAAATTTCACCTAAATCTCTTTTCTTCTTTTCATCCTTGTTTTTTTTTTTGTCATGGATAATGAAATGGCTAGACCTAAAGTGCAGACAAAATAATGAGCCTTGCAAGAAGGCAGGTTATTTACAAGCTTCAACAGTGATGAGGGAAATAATTCAATATGTGACTGAAATTTTACTTGAGATCCGGGTAGTATGTTTCTAAGGGAGGTTAGTCGGAGGGCTGACTGGAGCTAAGGTTACCAGAGGAGTGTGGTTTGGATTGGGCGGGCAGATGAGTTTCTGTTAGAGGCTGGCTGTGTGGGAGAAGGTGCAACCTAAAAGTCTACAGATGTTTTCTTCTATGATCTGGAGTGATAGTAAATACACTCAAATTAAATCTGTTCAGTGGAACATGAGCAGAGAAAATGAAGGAAAAGAAGTGGAGATATTATCTGAATTTCAGGAGCGGGACCACACCTCCTTCACGCCCCGTCCGGCCAGGCTACAAATGCCTCCCTTCACCTTCACTCGCATTCTCAGTTCCATGCCCCACCCTCCCCCCCTTTTCTTTTCTTTCTTCCTTTTCT
The DNA here is from genome assembly GCA_015108515.1 of Hemichromis elongatus. Lineage (NCBI taxonomy): Eukaryota > Metazoa > Chordata > Actinopteri > Cichliformes > Cichlidae > Hemichromis > Hemichromis elongatus. Next base: position 29,950 of record VUQR01018366.1, on the reverse strand, counting down.
ATCATCTCTTCCTCCCTTTCCTCTCTTCCTTTCCTCCATTTCACTTCTCGTTAGTTACAGGGATCTGCCAGGCCCGGGAGCCATCGCCAGTCCCCTTCGAGGCCTTCCCCAAACTGCTGCATCAGTCTCACCTCCTCATCCTCCATCACTCATCGCCTCTGAGGATGTGGTCCCAGATAGTGAACTAGCTCTGTTTCCTGTTGCCTACATCATAGAGAGTGACTTTGCCTCTAAACAAGAAAACGAGTAGGGAAAGGGTTAAAGTGGGATTCAGCACTTGGGAGAACCCTAAAATCAGATGTAGTGGCTTAGTGTGGGCAAAATATCAGCTGATCTATGCTATGCTTCTCTGAGGTTTACCGTTCTTTGTAAATTTGCACAACTTAATTAAATGAGATTTAAGTCAATATTTCCTGAGTTTCATCCTCACCCTACACTGACAGTATGCTGTTTATCCTGTCTTAATACTAGACAGTATAAAGTTGATGTGAAGGTGGGATTAAAATCAATAAACCTAAGCATCATCAGCTTAACTTCAAATGTAATGGTCCTGGGTCGGTGACCCAGTGTTTCCTGTTTTGTATCATTAATCTTTGATTTCTTGATGTGTCTTTGTTAGTTCTTAGGGTTTTGGTTCTTGTGTTTAGTGTTTTTGTTATTCCTACCTGTGTCCCTCCCTTGGTACTCTGTTCATGTCCCTTAGTTTGTGTTTTACTTTGAGGGCCTGTGTCTCGCCATGCCCATTAGGTTCAGCTGTGTGTTCCTCCTGTGTATATTTACTGATTTCCTCGTGTGTATTTATAGTGTGTTTATCTCTGCTCGTCGTCAGTTTGTCTGCGTAAATTGGTATATTATTCATTTCTCTGCTCCACAGTCCGTGTTTTTTCCCCAAAGATTATGGTTTCAGGTTTTGGTTTCTAGTTTTCTCAGTTTAGTGTATTTTTTAGTTACGTTCCCACAATCCCCACTTCTGATTGTCATCATTCACTGTAAATAGAACCCACTCTCATCACTGCCTTGGTCTCCATCTTGGGTCCTCCTTTTCAAACACCACGAAACTGCTGCCGCAGCCGTCATATTCCTCTATATTACTCTTAATGTAACCTGGCCACCAACTCTGGCCATGAGCACGGCAGCTACTGTGCACCATTGATGCGCTATTCTTTATTTTAAATTAGTTATAGTAGAGCAAACTAACCTGTTTAGCTATTGAATTTAATTCAATTCAATTTTGCTCAGTATTTGGTCAGGATAGCGCCAGTGTGTGTGGTTCGCCATTTGTCTTTGCTGTGTTTGTTTGTGCTAGTGATCTGCCAGTGATTATCAATGCAACTCATGCTGGACATAAGACGTTGCCTTCTGTCTGGGATCCCAGCTCACCTTTGTCGCACACTGGCCTCAGTCTGGAGGCGAAAGCACTTCAGATGCTGGGCCAAGTGCAGTCTGCTTGTGAATCTCAAGTCTTATTTGGTGTGCTCTTCCATGGCTCCTTGGAATGAACATGGATCTGTGCCCCATCACGTCTTTTCTCCGCCGTTTCTGGATCCTATTGATGCCTGGCTGGTGCTCGTTGTTGGCTCAGCTCAGCTCAGGCATATAGGATCTTCACTCCTCAGCTTCGTCAGCGTGGGGCGAACCTACAGAACCTGCTGCCGCTGTGTGAGGTCTCGCAGTCAGCCACAAATGCGTTGATCTCCACCATGATTGGATTAGTGAACACTAGATCGCCGAGTAATAACATTTTTATTTATTTACTTTTACTTGATGACTGCTGCTTTTTAAACTCTCCTCAATTATGGGGCAGAGGAGGAGGACTCGGGTTTGTTTTCAAGAAGCAGTATAAATATAAACTATTGTTCTTATCAACATCACCTAGTAGCTTCGAACTGAGTCTGTTTGAGCGGGGTCACTCTCACCAAATACAATAAGGACTTCTTAACTGATTTTTTCTGATCTTTTGGCTGAAATTATGCCAAAATAAGATCATGTCCTTATGGTTGGGGACTTCAATATTCAGGTGTGCTGCCATGACAAGCCAATGGCAAAAGCAAATCTTATTTATTCTTTAAATTTTGTGCAATCTGTGTCTGTGCCTACACAAAAACTGGGTCTTATTTTAACTCAGGGTTTACCTATTTCTAACTTAGAGCCTTGTGATGTTTTATGGTCTAATCATGAGCCTGTTTTGTTTGAGGTTTCTCTTCCTTATACCAAATTAATCCTGCTGCCGTTGTTCGGTGCTGTCATGTTTTTAACCCTTCCACTGATGGTCAGTTATCTATTGGCGATCACGCATCGGAATTTCAGGAGCGGGACCACGCCTCCAAACACACTCCTTCCGGTTGTCATCTACATAGGTTCCCCCAGTTCCACAAGCTGTTCGTTCTCGTTTACGTTTAATCAGAACTGCAGTGCTTCCAGTAATTCTGGAATACTGACATGATGCTAAGAGAAAACACTTTGTTGCTATTATTATTCGGCAGATTGCCATGAGCCTCACACTTTATTCAAAACTATTGAGTTTGTCCTTCATGTGCCTCAGACTTTTGGTGTCAAGTCCTCTCAGAAAATTTGTGAAAAATTTTGACACTTTTAATTGATAAAGTATCATCAAGTATCATTCTATTCTTTACCTGTCTATCCATGTCATTTGCTCTCAGTTTCTGCCAGTTTCTTTGCTCTGGCTGCTGGAGTTGGTTTCTCACCTGAAGCCCTCAGGTTCCCTGAACGATGCTCTCCTTCCCTCCTCGATTTTTCAAAGAGGTCTTCCTCGCTATAGCACCATTTGTACATTTCATTGTAAATAGTAAATTGTCCTATGGTGTTGTAGCTGTGAATCTTAAACGTGCAGTAAGTGAGCCTCTACTCAAGAAACCTGCTCTTTATCCTGATTTTATTGCAAATTACAGGCCTATTTTCAAACTGCCAATTATCTCAAAAAATCTTGCAAAGGTAGTTTACAAGAAATTAATGTTCTTTTTTAGAAGAACATGGTATTTTAGAGGTATTTTAGTCTGGTTTAAAGCTTTACACAGTACTGAATCTGCCCTTTTAAGAGTTTTTAATGAGGTGTTTTTACCAACTGACTGGGGTGAATGTGTTATTTCTGTGCTTTTAAGTTTAACTGCTGCCTTTGATTCACTGGATCATAAAAATTTTTTCTCTCGGTTGGAGCAGTTGGTGGGTGTCAGGAGTACTGGACTGCAGCGTTTCAGATCTTATTTGGCAGAGTGAAACTTGCTGTGTCTGTATCCTCTGCTGCTTCTCTTCAATGTGGGGTCCCACAGGGTTTAGTTTTAGGCCCCCTTCTTACCTACCTATATCTGCTACCCCTTGGCTCCATTTCAGGAAACATGGGATTTCTATTATTATGCTGTTGACTCCCAGATTTATTTCCCTCTTAAAAAGATAAATGATTTCTCAGCAGTATTCCTGTTCAGATTTCATAATGTAATAAGGGCCTGGATGGCTTTGAACTATTTACATTTTAATGAGCAAAAAACAGAAGTGATGGTTATGGGTGGCACTTTTGAGACCACTACTATGGATGTTAGTTCTTAGACCGTCTGCTATGACCGGTTGGGGGGTGAGGGGAGGAAGACAGGCAAAAAGGAAAGTTTGAAGCCTAATCTTAAAAGTAGAGATAGTGTCTGTCTCCTGAATCCAAACTGAAGCTGGTTCCATAGAAGAGGGGCCTGAAAACTGAAGGCTCCGCCTCCCATTCTACTTTTAAATACTCCAGGAACAACAAGTAAGCCTGCAGTGTGAGAGCGAAGTCATCTAATGGGGTGATATTTCACTATTGTATCATTAAGACAAGAGTGGGCCTGATTATTCACAACCTTGTATGTGATGAGAAGGATTTTAAATTTGTTTCTAGATTTAAAAGGGAGCCAATGATAAAAAGCCCAGATGGGAGAAATCTGCTCTCTCTTTCAAGTCCCTGTCAGTACTCTGGCTGCAGCATTTTAGATGAACTGAAGGCTCTTCAGGGAGTTTTTAGGATATCCTGATAATAATGAATTATAGTAGTCCAGCCTAAAAGTGATAAATTCATTAATTAATATTTTTAGCATCACTTTGAGACCAGGCGCTTCTATTTTTAGGGATATTGCACAAATGGAAGAAAGCAGTCCTACATATGAACTAAACTGAAGAGTATTTTTATGCAACCTTTAAATAGCACACTTAGTCTACCTTGATTTCTTTCTTTCTTCTTCCTGTCCTGTCCTGTCTTGTCTTCCTTATCTTTCTCCATCTCTGAGTGAAGTTTGCTCTCATACTTTTCTTCTAAGAGCAGCTGTACCTTTACATAGCAGACACAGTGCAACAAACTACATAAAAACAGTTTGTGTTTGCTGATGTTTGCTGAGAAATGTTGCATTTGAAATGACCAGACACTTAAAAAACATTACTTCCTTTGTACTCGCTCCACTTTTGTAGGGCTAGCTGCTAAAGTACCATAACAGCAACTTATGGACACCTGCAGATGGTTTGATCTTGTGTCAAACAAAAGAAAAAGAAAAAACACCAGCCCACTTTAACTATGGTACATGGTTTTGCTTCTTTACCTCTTTTTATAAGAGGCCCTGGTGATTATTACATGAATAGGATTGCCTTTTATGTGTTACTGTTTAGACTTTAACCGGTTTGAAAGCAATGCTTTGAAAATTTAAGGATCAGAAAGTACATATACTGTTTTAAAATGTGCAAATTTAAAGAAAAAGGTTTTCAGAAAAATAGCTACTCAGGTACAGATACTCAAAATTTTTTACTTAAGCACAGGAAAGCATTTATACTTAATTACTTCTCACCTCTGCAAATGACGTATAAGTGCTGATAAATGTTTTGCCTGATCTCAGGGTTTTTTTTGGTCTCTGTATTTGTTAAAGGACAGTTTTGCAAAATTTGTTAAAAATGGCGTTCTTATTAGCTACAAAAGATGTCTGATCTCTCTTTGTTTTTTCACATCGTTGCGAATTTTTATAGCTGACAAATATATAGCTTTCTCTTTGACTTTTATCAAAATCTTACTCAGAAAACAAATGAACTGAGAGGCTTTGACAAGTTTGTAATCGACAGTAACTGCTTCTCATTTCCTGGATGATTGCCCATTTCCTTCACTGTCAACATCTCATCTGTCCATCTCAGCCATTGCTGCTGCCTCTAGGTCCAGTCCACTGGGTACTGGAAGCACATTGATCCAGCAGCAGTGGCGCATAGCCATTGTTTATACAGAAGACAGGCCCTGTCCGCTCTTCCTTCATGCACTGGCAGACAGTGTACACCTGTCTAATTGGAGCTGGCGTCTTCTGTGCATACAGAGCCAAAGGCTTCTCCACAATGATTAGGACTCTGACAGCCTAGCTCTCTTTTAGATTGCTGCTTCACATCCAGTGGGTTGTTTTGGTGAGGAAAGGGAGGAGGGTCATAGTTTGTTGTTGAAAGGTAGACAGACAAGGAAAGTTGCTATTTTTATGTCACATATTTCAGTTGTGTGTGGAAGAGAATGAGAGAAACAACACTTGTCAGTAAAGGCTGTGATAGTAATCCTCCTTCGTTGTCCACTAATTTAAATCTATATTCTAAATGTAAACAGAGCTGGCCGGGGTTGATGAGGTGGGCAAAAACCAAGCTTGGTTGAAATCATGCCACAGAAAGCCAGAGTCTTGGTTACGGAGGAGGAAGAGAATAACTGAGCAGAGGACAAGGGAGAAGACAAGACAGGCACATTGCATTTCACATCTCCTACTCTGTTCTACAAACCCGAGTTGACTTTATCTGTGTATGAATTAAAGCTCATACAGTTGGTCTGTACAACAACATTGAGATAAGTGAGTTTTTTCAGACTAATATTACTTTGGTTCCTGCCACTGTACGGTCTCTCATTTGCTTGATGCATCAGATGCATCCTGGGTTGTACTTTATAATTAACAGTTAAATAATAATTTGCTGTAGCGCTTCATATTATTATCTGGCTCTTTGTGATTTTCATCAAGATAATCATTATGTGTTTTGGTTAATTATAGATGCCGATGTAAAACTTGGAGTTTGCCTTGTTTTTTGATCATTTCTTTTTACCTCTACCGGTGACCAGTGAGTTCATAGCAAAAAATCTTTTTTTTCTTTTTATAGTTTTTTATTTTCACTATTTATAATTTAGGGGATTGTTTGATGTGACACTGACCTGTTCTCTCCGGTTGTTCCTTCTGGTATTTTGTTGCACCACATTCAATGCTAAGGCAAGTGATGGTATGGGTGGTCGGATTAAAAGTGTTTGGCAGTGGCCTCCCAGTTACTGAGACTGACACAAGTATTAAAATGAAACTACACTGAATTCATGGCACTGATTTACTTTTAATAGTTCAAGCACTTCCCCAAATTTTGTATTGTTACAAATAAAAAAAAAGAAAACAGTGAAAATGTTTTTTTTTTAATTCTTCTTTTATTTAATTCAAAAAGGTGAACTTTAATTTATTATCAGGTGAAATAGTTAAACCCATTTTTTTTGTTGTTAATTTTGATGATTTTAACTTATAAAATTTTAGCTTATTTTGAATAATATCTAATATTATTAAAGAGGCAACAGCTCTCAGAAAAGCTGGCAACAAAAGACAGCTACTGAAAGAAACAGCCGGAGACAACATCATGACAATAGGTTAGTTAGTAACAGGTCAGCATTACTTCGGTCTGGAACAATTTCAGAATATTATTCCTCAATGTAAAATTGTGAAGACTTTGAATATCTCATCATTTACACCACATAACACAACCAAAGGATTCAGAGAATCTGGAGAAATGTCTGCGTGCAGGGACAAGGCCAAAAAATCACAAAAAGTTACCCATGATCTTTTGGCCCACAACAGCCATGATTCTGTCCTGGAAATCAATGCTTTGACGCAGGAACACTTAGAGAAATTAATGTCTTTCCATGCAGCCATCCCTACATTAAAGCTCTATCATGCAAAGAAGTCCTTCGTGAACATGAGCTAAAAATTGTTGCCGTCTTTGGTGGTCGGAAGCTTCTTTAAAATGAACTCAGTGTAAAATTGTTCTGTGGTCAGACAAATTGAATTTGAAATTCATTTTGGAAAAATTGGATGCTGCATCCTGTCGACTAAAGATGAGAGGGGCCATCTAGTTGTTATCAACTCTTCAAAAGCCTGCATCCCTGGTTGTATGAAGATGCATTGGTGCCTATGGACTTGACAGCTTGCACACCTGGAAAGGAATCCTAAATTTCAATGAAGGCCTTGCATATTTCAGTGAAACAATTCTGTATCTATTACAAAAGCATTGCTGTATAATAGAGGAGTCCAGGTCCAGTTGTTGATATTAACTGAAATGTGATGAAGTGCATTTAAAAACCTTTTTCTTTTTGGTTTTGTTTCTGTGTGTTTTACTTGGACTATCAAATTTACAGTATTGTATCATCTATTTTTTTGCGCACAGAAATTAATTTTGTTTGCTCAAATTAAACTTTTGTTCACTTGAAATAATTTCCTCCTCAACATGCAACATTTGCGCTTGCAAATCTTTTTTACATGCGGTCAGAATATATATATAGGCACTAACATAATGCCATATTTGAGGCCCCTTTACTACAATATGCACTGCAGATGATCACAATATCACTGCTGCTTGTTAACACTGAGCCAAGCCATTTACTTTAAGTTGAGAAAGAAGGCGCTCCAAGCTGCAGTAGGAAAACAATGTCATATGAAGGAAGAGAAAGAGACAAATCTCCACTGATGTGCAACATGCTTTGTGCTCTCATTTTGTTACTTCGGGTATTTTGTTCCTCTTCACGGATATTATAATGATTATTCACTGTGCTGTTGAATGAGTCAGCAAGGACATAAGATCTGGATGGTTTGTGTTGTTAGAATGCAGAGTGTACAAAAGATATTATGAACATACATAATGGTGTTTTTTTTTCATTTTAAAGTACAGCTTTGCACAAATTCAAATGAATTCATTCAGTTGTGTATTAATCACTTACATGGATATGAAAGGTAGAGGCAAGGTTTTGAAATAAGTGTGTATAAAATGAACTCACCAAGTAAAATGCCACTGACAGTGCACCCCAGGCTCTCGCTCTTGCCATAATAAACAAAAAACAAGCAAATGCAGGGCTGAGACACAGAACCCTGTCAGAAGAAATCAGCTGCATCATTATTTACCTTGTGAATTGTCAGATGAACAACAGAAGAGCAGTAAGAGCTAAGGAAAACAGTCATTGAAAAACGCTCTGCATTGTACATCTGAAAAATGAGATGAATGCTTGAGTGCCTGAGGCATGCAAAGCTTGGCATAGAGTTGTTTTCCTACCTAACACTAATACCGAGAGCATTCTGTCTTTAAACATGGGCCTGTTAGTTTAATCTTTTTCACTGACTGTCTAAAGTTTCTCTGCAATACTACAACTTCTGTGTAGTGTTGCAAGGGAACAGTCCAGTCTAAAAACTTTTCAGTTTTAGTTATACAGTATTCCTAAATAAGGCCTGTTCTTATTAAAAGACCACAGAGGAAGTGCTGCTGGCTGGGGGTACCCACCCCCAGCCTGCATGACTGGTGGAAGTGAGGAGAACAGTTCTGCTCCCCTACAGAAGCTGGCACATGTTTCTATAAAGGATGCTATTCAAAGCTCCCACATTGCAAATAACAGCCTGGAAAATTTTTCCTCATGAGTGTTTAGTGACTGAATTCATGAGTGAATTACAAAATCATACATGAGGACAGAACACGGAAGCAAAAATGGATGTGTCAGAGAAAAATGTCCTAATGATGTGCATGTTCATTAGATTAATGTTTAGGCTGGAAAATAATTAAAATACAGCACTGCACTTCCTAAAAACGGTCATCCCAGAATGCCTTTTTATATCTAAGAATAAAATGTGGTCACTAAAACTTTCCTGTTTAAATATTACAGATACAATTTTAAAAATTCATCATGATACATAAAAAAATGCAGCAAAACAGGTACTGATTGCATCAGAAAATCCAAAGCTTAGGTATGTGAAACTTTAGTCTTATGTCTCAGCTCTTGTAAAAGTTATGTAGCATTGGTCACAAAACAGGAGCTTGCTCTTTTGTGATTTTTGTTGTTGTTGTTTCAAAATAAAGTTACAATTATCAAATTAAAAAAGAAACTGCCAATGTCCTACTAGCCTACTAGCAGAAGAAGGAGCTGGACTTCATGATGACCTTGCAGCACAAATGAGGGTTCTGCTAACAGCAGGTACTCTTCCACACTGGCTAACATAGGGCAGAACATATGTGATCATAAAGCATATCCAAAAGGGTACGGCGCCATGAACTATGCACCGATTAATTACTTCTCTGCAAGTTGGAAACACAACATCAATAGGCAGAGTCAATACATGAGCACCAGAGGACCAAAGCACCAGCTCCTGGTTGATATAACAGTGCACCAGGACTCTAAGACCAGGCAGAGCAATTTAAGAACCTCCTGAATTGAAGATAAGAAAGCATACAATTTAATACCTGGAGTGAGTGAGACATTAACTCACTGATCCACCTCACAGTGAGGTGAGGTCATCAGGATGTCATTCGGACTGGAAAAGTGTGGCAGAATGGTTGCAAAGAGCAGGAAGGCGATCCAGACTGAAGGTGTGAAGTTGCCAGTCAGAATAGCAGGACAATAATAATAACAGGACAGCTGGGTATACGCTAAGCCACCCACACCGAAATCCCTCCAGAAGCACACATATTACCATTCAGCAGATACCTGGGTGAAATTATACGCTGGCCACAGGTGGAGATAGATGTTACTGATATCAAGACAGAAAAGCTTCTCACCATGTAAGAAGGTCTCCACCCAAAGTCAAGCACTCTGAGGATCTAAGAGAAGAGAGGGAGGCCAAGAATTAGAGAGTGTCAGAGTCACAGTCCACGATGATCATCTACAAATACTTCACCCAGGAGACCCCCTGAGAGAAATACTCCAAGAATGCCTGAGGCAGCTAAAAACAGACAGTGACGAGGAAGTGGAAAAAGAACAATCATGCCCCTGCATGGGATGTACCATCAATAGATAGTATTTCTTGATGCCAGCTACTTCCTCTATCAGTGGCTAGACAAGGCTAGCTCTAAGGACACTGTGGTGTGTTGCCACCCACAACTGCAACCCTCGACTGTGCGGCAGGTGCCTGTTCCTGTTCCCTGTAGGAGGCCAGCTGAGCGTTTTTGCTTTCACCGCCAGCTCACCCACCTGCTCAGTGCGAGCTGGAGGTCAGCGTGCGGAGCGCATGGGGGGAAACTGCTCCGCAGTCATCGGAGGCCGGGGCACGCGAGGGACCCCACCAGCCGGAGGGGGAGGATGAGGCATGAGGGTCCTGCCAAGCCTGAGGTTGGCGTGGTGTCTAGACCGACCTCACTTCCACCAGAAGCCTGCGCACTGTCTGGTCCTATGCGCTGCAGCTGCTTGCTGCACGTGTGACCCTGGAGCCACTGCTGCCGTTGCATGCGTGGGCAGCCACCGAACAACCAATGGTCAGGGCTGATGGTCGGGGGGGGTGCAGGGGGAGTAGGTTATATTCAAAATATTATATAAATTGCATTCATATGGGACTTTTTTTACTCTTATTAACCATTCAAAAGATACACTTACCTCACGTGTGGCCAACTAAGAATCACTAATTTGATTAACATGGATTTCTCTGGACAATGGGAGGAAGCCAAAGTACCCATAGGAAAAATATGGAGAATATGCACCATCAAGGCCTGCTCCAAACACCAGTTTATACCAGTCTATAGGCAGTTAACAAACCAGGCATATTCCAGGACCAATTTTTTCCCCCATAATTTTCTGCATCTTGAATTGTTATCTGTTGGTTTACATGCTGCTCACTATATTTATATTTATATTTCACTTATATTTATATTTATGTTGTAATTTTTATGTTGTAATTTATATTAAGTCAGTTTGTCCTGTCTTTAGTTAGCTAGGTTAGTGTTTTTTCTGTTAATCTATGTTGTAAATTTATGTTGCATGTAGCACCTTGGCCCTGGAGGAACGTTGTTTCGCTCCACTGTGTACAAACTGTATATGGTTGAAGTGACAATAAAGGCTTGACTTGACTTGACTATAGTTCAGATTATGTCATTATATGTTATTGGTATGTTTTACAACAGTTTAAGGCAGATTTTGGCTTACCTTACTACCGGATGAAAATCATACAATTATTGTTGTTACTCTATACTTTTGGGAATTACCAACATCTTATTTTTTGTGTGAAATAATGGGAAATTAGGGGAAACAATAGAAAAATCTATAAATATGCTGCTTCCTCAAAACCAATGTTACTATAAGTGAATATGTGAAATCCCATGTATGGCTAATTTTGACTGAACATGTTTACATGGCATTTATATAATGATGGAATTCTAGAAAATAACTGTCTCTCGCATGTATATAGTCCAGCCTAACAATACGGTCCAGACATGCTAATTTCTGTCAGATGTGCTATGCTTGTGAATACGCCTAACAGAAGCCCAAAAAACACCATTACCAGAAACAATGCAGTGGCTGATGGCATGGATAAAAACAAGACAATTTCTTCTAGACAGCTGCATTGCTTTTGAACACCTACTCGCTCGACTGCTGCAACTGCCCCCATCATGAGTTATTCTGTCTCATTCTTTCCACAGAGATACTGGCTTTTCATACATTGATTGAAAGCCTCATTCTCAAAGGAGCTGATGCCAAACGCCTGACAGCACTATAGCCAGTAATGGCTCCTGCTCCATAGTGCAGACAGAAGGAGCTTTCAGTGTCATTCTTCTCAACCCTTGCATTCGTAAATTACACCAAGGATGAGTGCTACTGTCTGCTATTCATTTCCACCTCTACAAGATCAACTGCTTGTATATTTTCTGAAGTTCTTTTCAGCTTATCCACTATTGAAGTCTTCGATCCTGAATGCAGTAGAAGCCCAGTGCTGCTTCATTTCTTCAGATTAAAAGAAAAGATAAATATGAGTCTTTTGCTCCGAGTCTTTCTTACTAAACTCCTTGATGCATTTAGTAGTATGTTTGCCTTGCCTTGCCTTGCCTTGTGGAGTACAGAGTAGTGTATGTATAGAGCTAAGACAGTAAACACACTTCCACAGTCTCAAAAAGATTTAAATGTATGTCAGTTAGAGTTCTCCTTGCAGTTTCTCCTGCTTCTTTTTCTTTAGTGTTCTTAGCTGCTCTAGCTACAAAACAGTTACATGGAAAGGTATGATGAAATATTTAACACTGTAGACCTGGTTCTGTTAGATTCAAAGTGAACGTGGAGAGCACTGAAGGGAGAGCTATGCAAGTCCACAGACGCAACACACTGTGTGCAAGGTTACATTCAGCTCTGCCTCATTTTGAAAAGAACTGAGCAAATACAGAGTGGGATACAAAGCAGGAATAGTTTTTACATGCTTTATGCTGGTGACCTGGTTTTAGATGCAAATCAAGTCATATCACCTAAGCAATAAATTTAGGCAATAATGAAAATTTGCATTTGAACATAGACAATCCATGATACATTGGTGCATTTATATAGTGACACATTCACTCACTTTGGCATAAGAAAAACCAAGACATAATGATATCATGACAGCCACTGTGAGTTCCATCCCTACACATTGATTTATATTATACTAAGAAGTGTCTGGGAGTTGCTAAACTAATAAAATTCTACTAAAGAGTGACCTTCAAACAAGATTCAAGTAGTTTGAACTATCCTCTCGCTCCTTTCCCCTAGGACCATTTCAGATGAATTGTTTTATTGAATCAATTATAAACCCAGCTATTTAAATGGAGGAATAAGCATGTATCTAATGTGATGACCCACTCAGTAATGCCTTCCTTCTAGCCTGTTTGTGTGGCAAGTCTCATTTGCAGCCATTGGTAAGCTGGTGCTGCTTGTTTCTTATCAGTGACTCTGCCAACATCTGAGTCCTGTACTACGCAGCAGATAGCTTCAGGGTTAACCCTGGCTTTTCTGTCATTTGAAGGTGGTTCGCTTCTTACAGGGGCAAATCGCCATGGTAACTTGTGCTGTGAATCTAACCTGCCGTGCAGTTTAAGATGGTATGAAATTGCCACCTATTGACCAATTAATTCTCCAGAAGATAGCTTCACTATCCTGGAAGGTCACCCATGCTGCAGCCACAACCCATTGCATGTGAACGCACAATTGAAAACATAGGTTAACTTAACAAGTTGATAACCAGCTTCGTGTGACCATTTACACTAATTGGCAATGTTAGTTAAGGTGAATTCAGGAAACACAAAGATACCCTGGGTGTGGCAGATGAGCTTTGTGGTAAAGGCCCCTGAGGCCAGAGTGTCAGTGCTCTTAAGCCCTTATAACTCAGTTGCTGTGCGGCTGTTGTGGTTTGGGGTTTTCAACTAAACAATGTTGCACACACCATTTTTTTCACCCGTGCACTTATTTACACTGCTGATTGTGCTGACTGAACACTATTGTTTCTTTCATTGAATATGAACAGTCGTTTAATTGGCATGTGTGTGCATTTTCTTTTTTGCCATGTGACCTGGTTGTGGCAAGTGGGGATTCATTATTAAATGTCTTTGTTTTGTGGCTGTTTTGTTTTGTTGTTGTCAGAGCACTGAGTTTTGTTGTGTGAACAATAAAGCATTTGAATTAGAATTTTCTTAATCTGGATTAGCCAATTTATTGCAATTTAATTTAATTTAATCAATTAAATTCCATTTTAATTCAGTTCAGTTCAGCGTATTTCCTTACTTTGTGTGGCTGTAGCTCAGGAGGTAGAGCAGGTCATCCACTGACCGGAAGGTTAGTGGTTTGATCCCTGGCTCCTCCAGTCTGCATGCCAAGTATCCCTGGGCAAGATACTAACCCCAAGGTGCTCTCCTATGCATCCATTGGAGAATGTTCATTAGGAAGCCATAAAATAAATCGGTCAGATTTGACTCGAACATGACAGGAAGGTTAAATGGTCTTGGTGATAATTGTTGTAAAGAGACCATAAAAACTGGGATTAAGGTGCAGCTGGTGGAAAAGGGAGTTTGTGGCTGGGCGAAAGGGAACTGCTCAGCCATTCAAACTGCTGGCAGTCTTTTATACTGCAGGGATAGGGATAGCTCAGTAGGTAGAGTGGTTCCCCCATGATCGGAAGGTCGAGGGTTCGAATCCACTGAAAGGCTACCCTGAGGTACTTCTGAGCAAGGTACCGTTCTCACACACTGCTCCCCGGGCGCTGCACGGTGGCTGCCCACTGCTTCACAGAGTGAATGGGTCAAATGCAGAGAAGTAATTTCCCCACTGGGATCAATAAAGTATACATTATTATTATACTATACTCAAGATTCAAACGTGAAAGTAAACTCTCTGGTCCTGATGACCACAGCTTCTAAATTCATTACCTTTCTTGAACTCAGTTTAAGAAAAATGTTTCTGTTTTTTTTTCTGTTTCTTTTTAGGCAAAAACTACATGATTTCCAATTTGCGATTACTGGGAGTCAGTTTCGTACAACTCATTTGATAAATCCAAAAATACATTTTTTTTGCTGTGTGGAATTTTTACAGGCAATTTTCAGTTTTGCTGCCTAAATACAGTGACATCTGTGGCCCTAATCACTAAAGTCAGTCTGCTCTAGAGACCTCAGCTTAATGCAAATTGTAGGTACTTTGCTGTCTAGAGCTGTCTTTGTGTCTGATTGCTTTCTAATGAAAGTATACACTAGCAAAGTCTGCAGAATTCATTTCATTGTCACAGAGGTATGGTGTATAGTATGGTTTGGTGATAGCACAGTGGAGATGTTAACCGGCCTTGCTTCTTTGCTATGTACTTCCTTCATGCTGTTCCTCACAGCATGACCTTCCCACCTTTCTCAAGTATCTCGATGGGGCAAACCTCCTGGGAAAGGCAATTTAGAACAGCATTAACCCCAGCTTGCCCTCTGACACCACACTACCAATTTAAGCTTCTGACAACACAGTCTCATTGCTCATACTTATTGATGTTGGTCAACTGGAGTAAAGAAAGCCATGCTGGGACACACAGACATAAACAGAGACATATGCACATACACACCACGATGGGGAATTCTTCATCTGATGACCCCTTAGAGAAAAAGGGTATTATCGGTTGCTGTGCTGTGCATGCTAGAATTCGGAGTTGACCTTGCAGCAAAGCTTTATAATAGGTGCGATACACTGACAATCACCAACAACTGGCATGTTATAGTGGGAGGGTCAACTTTTATTTTCAGTTAAAATACATACTGCGGTCTGACTGGAAATAGTGTGTTTGTAATTCAATTTAATTTTATTTATGCAGTGCCAACTCAAAACAACTGTTACCTCAAAGTGCTTTATATTGTGAGGTAAAAACACTACAACAAGACAGAAAAAACTCTTAACAATCAAACAACCCCCTTTTAGCAAGCACTTGGC
Source organism: Hemichromis elongatus (assembly GCA_015108515.1). Classification (NCBI taxonomy): domain Eukaryota; kingdom Metazoa; phylum Chordata; class Actinopteri; order Cichliformes; family Cichlidae; genus Hemichromis; species Hemichromis elongatus. Next base: position 14,505 of record VUQR01018366.1, on the reverse strand, counting down.
AAGAATTGGAAGAATTAAATTCCCTTTTAACAGGAAGAGACCTTCAGCAGACCCAGGTTCAATGAGGGGCAGCCATCCACTGTGATGTTGTTAATGCATTTTTATATGCATGACCTACTATGTCAAAAAGACAATATTTTGACATATTTGACAATAGGAAAGGAAATTAAAAGAATCATGACATGAAGCTCGTATCAAAATATTGGTAATGAAACCCTTTTATATGCTATTACTTATCAATCAATGTTCAAACATGCTGATGTTTCGAAGTCTGAAATAAATGATAAGAAAACAAAACCTCAAACCAAGAAAATGTTTCTATTTCTATGTCATTAAATTAGCTTTGTTATTGGAGATGTTATATATCCCAATAGACTGATGTTCAAAGTTGGTTATTGAAGTGTCCAGGAATAAATCTGACCTTTATTCAGTTTCTATCTTTTACTTTTATTTATTCTTTCTATGGAATGACCCATTTATATCAGCAGTGAGCATTCTTGCCAAACACATCGTAAAAGAAGCATCACTATTTCAACGAAGGAAATTGCTGGATTCATGTATACATGTAAAGTCTGCAGAAATCTTCCAAGCAAAGCAGGTAAAAGGACCACCGAGGTCCACCAGTGGATACATTGTCATGTTTTGCTATTCATAGGTGTGAAACACTATGCCTTAAGAACCATGTGATTTGCATCTCTGCCACTTTCCAATGCACAAAAGTCCATCTTATATGGATGGATGTTGCTATTTTATGTTATAGTGGAAACATAATGCTTCCACAATGTCGCTGTGGCATGATTAAATGAGGTGAAAACATCCTACTGAGCAACTAGCTGATGGAAGAGGTGAGCTCCTAGCAATATCTTTGGGAGTGATATCAACTGATGATGGTTATTTAATGGACTGATACGATTTCTAGTGAGTTTTCTAGGTCTGACACTAGCCTGACTAGGTGTGATGGGAACAGAGAGGAGAGAGACATATTTAACTGTACAGTGCACAAGAATGCACTTCTTTGTTCCAAATGCTTTACCTATTCTGAACATACACAGACACAAAAAGACAAAAATAGAGAAATATTTAGATACTCTGACTGTAATAATTCTCTTTTCTAGAATAAACAGGTATATATATACACACACAGGAAAGTGCATCAACATAAAAATAGTTTTTGCCTTTTTCCATATTACACATGATTTCTGCATTTGGATATTGTCATATGATGCGTAATAAACTTTAATCATTGCACCAGAAAACAAGCGTAAAACCTCATTTAGAGCAAAATGCCTTCCACAGAGGGTCGAGCAGAACAATAACTGTTTTTATACACACCCTTTATGATGCAGAAATTAGTGTGTTTCTCGTGCCTCATTGACCTCACACCGAACCCGCTGATGTCTGTCTGTAGAAACCCCCATTAGTTTCTCATTAAAATGTCATTAGAGGCAAGCCACTGATTTGTCTCACCTGGGTCACTATTGATGATCATTTGCAGTAAGAAGAATGCAGAAAATACTGGAGCGCTGTAGCATGGTTGATGTCATTATACAGTTGATTTTTTTTTGTATCAGCGGTTTATATTGCACCATACTTCATGAGCTGTCTTTGAAGATAACTATACAATAAAGAATGAAATATTGCCTCACTGAACAAAACAAGAAAGCAATTAGACATCTAAAACATCACCGGTGTAACAATGTAATAACAACAATGTCATTAGGAGCAGTTTTAAAAAGGATAAATAAAAGAATGACAACATCAGCCACAATGTAAAACCTAATATGTGTATGTTCTCCTAGCTCAGGTCCTTAGGACCTCTGTTTGTATTGTATGGGATGTTAGGGAATTGTTTGTATAGTGTAGGTTTGCTGTCTGGCCACCATGGATTAGCCTTATTCCAGTACCTACTGTGGTTGTTCATATCATAACAATCTGGAGAGTTCCAAAGCCAGACTAATCCTTATGGCTAGTCATGTTCCTTAAAATGTTTCCAAGTATTTTTTTCTGCTGTGGCCGCATGCATCATCTTATTGGATTGAGGGAGTACCATTGCCACAGTGGGGCTTTTGTGATTTGCGACACTGTCAAGGAGGGTGGACTGTGTACTGAATTCCATGACCAAAGAATTCTAATATGGACATAAAGTACAGTTAATGCTTGAGCATTATGTGACATCGTTAACTGTCAATATTCACAGGGAATATTAAAAATATTAATGAAAAATAGTTGGTGTGTTGGCAAAACAGCAGATTTACTTCATTAGTGAGCTTTTAAAGATGTTAACCTGCAAGTGCTTACTGTGCCTCCACCTTTTCAACTTCCTTGTTTTATTAAACTACTGCTTGACTACTTGTCTCCATCAGCTAGGCTAATATGAATGAATGAATGAAATCTTTATTTGTCACATGCAAAGTTTGCACCTGCAGTGAAATCCACCACCACCACCACCCAGACCATATACAGGTTGGAGATAGGTAGTAACTGGAAAACAATGACGTGTACAACACAATGGGCAAGGGAATAAAGGAGACCTCTACTCATACTGGGCTCCTTGTGGGAGGTCAGTGTGAAAACAGAAAGCCAAAAACCCCCCCCCAAAAACTCCTCAACACAAAAAGCACAATTCTCAACATCACTACACCATGAAAGCATTTGACAACCAACAGGGGTGAGTAGGGGATGAGAAGTGAGCCGATGTAGACACAGCCATCCTGCCCTGTGGCTATTCTTCCACGCTGGGCCCAGACCCACCGTCTGACCTCGGCCTTGGAGATGTGTGTTCAAAGACGTTTGGAATCCAGAATTGGGGGCAAGTCTAAACACCCCACATCCTGTGGGGAGTCTAAACACAGTCTGTTGTCAGGGAGAGAATTTTTTGCCACAACGTTTCAATCATAGCGGGCAGCCTTGTGAGGGTTTGAGCAGCCGTTTCCGCTTTCTTTAATCTTCGATAAGCCAGGGCCAAGCTAGCTCCGATCAGCAAGAACCCGGTTATCATGTTTCTGAAAAGGTCGATGTCTTACATGTCCTCGATCGACAGTCCTGCCAGGCACCTGACCCTCCAGTTCCTCCAACTGTCCATCATGTATCCAGCAGCAAATTTCCCTCCAGGACACTCGGGCTCCCCCAAACCCAGGCTTCTCCTTGAAAAGAGGGTGTCAACTGCATTCATGGACCAGTTGATCAAATCCATAATGCTTCTTTTAGGTTTTAGAGAACAGACCATGAGACTCTTCCAGGGTAAAATTAGAACACTAGACGAGACTAGACAAGGACATGAGAAGCCAAGCAGGAAAGATAAGGGAGAGGGAGAAAAGTGCGACTGCCTTCGTCAAGAGCCAAACGAGAAAGACTTATTAAAAGATTTTTTTACATGGCACTGCATCATCTCTACATCACACATGTTGGTCAAGGTAGTCAGTAACAGAATAGTTTCTGTTACGATGATACATCTAAAAAGCTGATGATAAATCACATTTATTTGATAATGGTAGCATGTTGTAGCACTTGTAACTGATCTCAGAGAAGTGAAAGGAGAGCATGCAGCAGCTGGTCATCAAAGATTTTTGATGACCTGTATGCCCTGCTTGTATACTGTGTTTTATCCACAGTATACAAATGCAAACAACCAATCAATGGCTGTGGGACTCTCAGCATATATATTTTTGTAAATTTCCAGCAAATACAATTCTAGTTGAGTGAGGAGGATGGAGAGAGAGAGAGAGAGAGAGAGAGAGAGAGAGAGAGAGAGCAAGGACACAGAGGTTGTACTAGAACAGGAAGAACGAGGGAACAAATTATTTTTCACAAAGTAATTGTATTGTATTTCAAGGATGCTCAGTGTACTTCCCTGTACTACACTTAAAATGCCAGTAGACATTCTAAACAGAAAATATTGTAATAAATGGCAACATTTCACAGGATTCTCCATTTCAAATGTGGCCTGAACAGGATGTCTATTACTACATTGATGTGACGGACTACAAATCTTTTCTACACTCATGGAAGCATCATGTACACCATGATGCTCTGGGCTAGCAGTGCATAATCAAGAGGGTTTGTTCTGTATGAATTTAAAAGCTTTAATATAAAAAACAACTCTTACCATTTTGATTTGTTTACAGGTGTATGTGTGGGGTGATTTTCCAGTGTCTGTAATGCTACTTTAAGTGCTTGGTAAATTGTTGGATTGCCTCTATGTGGTTAAGAGACTGAAATGATGTTGTGCATGTTTTTCATCTCATCTGCTTTGATTCAAATAGTATTTTAACTTCTTCAACGAGTGTGCCTTTTCTTCTTCTTTAGTTATTAAAGGCTTCACACTAAAATTGGTAGAAATATATTTTCCATATCAGGGGTGGGCAACTCCAGGCCTCAAGGGCCGGTGTCCTGCAGGTTTTAGATCTCACCCTGGGTCAATACAGCTAAAAAAATGATTAGTTCATTAACAGGCCACTGGAAAACGTCAAGATATGTTGAGGAGGTCATTAAGCCATTTAAATCAGCTGTGTTAGATCAAGGACACATCTAAAGCCTGCAGGACACCGGTCCTTGAGGCTTAGAGTTGCCCACCCCTGTTCTATTTGCTGGTGCAGTTGACCTTTCAGGGCCACCATACAAGCGTGCTTCTAGGGACAATAGCCAATTGTGGCCACAAGATGGAAGTGATGTAAAGGATGGATACAAACAGGTGGGACAGAATGCTGTTTGAGATGAAAGGAGAACAATTGCTTTCCTTTTGGTATTTATTTTTGTAGCCTGGGACAATGAGTAGCTGCACAGGACATAATTACTGGGGTTCTTAATGTGCAGACTTTTATTGTCGGTGAATACAGAAAAAGCCAAATGTCTTTTTTTCCCTTTTACTTTTGTCCAACAACAACCATGTGGACTTATTACTGAACAAAACAATACAAGGAATAAAGGAAATAAATTAAATATAAAAGACAAAATAAAGCAGTGCCCTCTAACTGAACAGAACAAAATACAAAGGGCTAAATTACACAAGGTTCTTTAAAAAGTGCGAAAATGTTACATGCATTTTTTAATAAACACTCACATTCCACAACAATATTTCAGCTCACTCTGGATATTGGAGCACACAGAAAATGGCTGCCCTGCACTGCACATTCAGGTCCTCTGCATCATCCGTTTCAGAAATACATCATCTTGTTAAAATACTATTTACCACTGCAATACAATCATACCAATGTGTTTCAACAAGTTATGTACATATTTACCGATTTCTTACCAAAATGCAACTACACAACCCAATAAAATTGACAGCTTCAATTGCACACAACATGCAGATTAAAAAAAAAAGAAAAAGCACAAACCATAAAATTAAATTACTCAATAACATTGTAGTCTTAACATACATGGAAATGAAGAACATACATACAAAGAAACCAACATTTTAAGCCTCCTTTTAAACCTTAAACTGATATTTGCTTAACTAAAGTGGAAAATATTATTATCAATTTACCACTCGGTTACATTTTGATTGATGTTTATTGTTAGATTTGTTTGTGGTCCATATAACAGTCATGATGTCCTAATGGAATGCCACTGACTGTGCTATATTTGAAGCATTATGGGCAGTTTTTACTTGCACACCTATAAAATCAAAAAGGACAAAAACGTAAAACAAGAGAACAATTTGGGGTAGTATTCAAAGAACACACTAGATTTGTATGTTTATGATTCTAAAGTTGTCATGGAAAAAAGCAGCCGAATCACTCCTAGCAAATGTAATTGTTATTTAGTGCAGAGTGCTTTTTGTTGTTAGCCAACACTAGATTTGTTTATGCAGAAGCACGGCATGTTAATCAGCACCATCTTGATTATGATTGGTTGGGCTGTGGTGGTGAATGCTGCTACAATCACCGTCAGTCATTTGCTTTATCATTACTGATTGACTTCAAATAGCTTTGCTGTGGGATTTTTTTTTTTTGGGGGGGGGCATCATCAACCCTGATAGAGGACTACATTTACCTAGCCACAGTGTAAAACCTGCGTTGAGATATTCAAAATTACAGTTGCAAAAGCAATAATTCTGTTGACATCTTAAATATATTTTACAGTGAATACCACGTAGAGTTCTATTTCTCTGTAGATTTGAATTGGAGTCCATAATGGCTTCAAGCAGGAGATATAAATTAAACAGCCTCTTCCTGGAGATGTCTCTTTCTCTCATATTAATAGCAGGGAGACCTCTCTTTTCTCCAGGCAGTTCTGATCTTGTCTGCTTCACAATAATTTAAGAGCTTCTTTTCTTAGCCCACATATACTGTATGGTGCTATTGATTAGCTGAGTCAAACATATTACCCCTGATTGATTGCTGTCTTAGTGCTTCAGACATCACTTGAAATGAGGTAGGTGGCAGTTGAGGAAAGGGAGAGGAGTGGAGTGATGGTGGTGTTGCGCTGCAGCTACTTAGCGGCTTGGGCCTCCTCTTTTTGACTCTGAGCAAATTTGACCTCAAAAAACATTTGAGTTTTAGACAGAAAGCAGAGTGTGACATTAACATCAGGTTTGGTGAAAGTTAAAAATGTAAAATTAGATTATTGACTTTTCAGTGATTTTAATTAAGTGCAAATGCATATAGAGCATGGTGTTTTAAAGCCATATATAGTAAATGTATCAATATTTAACAGGATATTTGATGCAATTAAATATCACTATTAAGTCTGTATTAATTTCATTTACCCCATTAAAATTTATTAGTTCAGTTTCTCAAAATCACACCGTTTTAGCTGGTCCCCAAAGGGTGTGACAGCAAAATTCAGTGAAATTCAAGCTGTGAAGACATGACAGTATCTTGTGCCTTATCCATTTACCCCTAGAGTCGATGAGATGTTTGTCTCCCAGCTCTAGCAAGGAACAGTGCTGTAGATAAGACATCTCTGACTAGAATGCTGTCATGTATTACCAGAGACCACAGATGAAAAGTAGCCCTTTGGCTAACTCTGGCTCATGTACATTCATTTATATTTACACATATATATTAATATGCACTTTTCCTTTTAAAGAAATACTTTAAAATTTACCTGAGATAATGATCAAAACGTTTTCTCTGTACTAAGTACTAATTTCAATAAAAGTACTAACCATACTATACTAACCATACTGGATATGTTTTTTTAAAGGATTCTTTTTTTGGTTCTTAGATAATCTGTATTAGTCTCGACATGTGGTGGCAAATGGTTGTTCTACTTTTTGATTAAATTCAATTTTATTTGCAACAACAGTCACCTCAAGACTCTTTATAAAGTAAGGTAGAAGCTACAATAATACATACAGAGAAAAACCCAACAATCAAATGACCCCCTATGAGCAAGCACTTTGGAGACAGTGGGAAGGAAAAACTCCCTATTAACAGGAAGAAAACTCCGGCAGAACCAGGCTCAGGGAGGGGCGGGGCCATCTGCTGCAACCACTTGGTGGAAGAGAAGGAAGACAGGATAAAAGAAATGCCTTGGAAGAGAGACAGAGATTAATACCAAGTATGATTCAATGCAAAGCGGTCTATTAACACATAGTGAGTGAGAAATGTGACTGAAGAAGAAGCACTCAATGCATGATGGGAATCCCCTGGCAGCCTACAACTATTACAGCATAACTAGGGGAGGAATCACGGTCACCTGATCCAGCCCTAACTATATGCTTGAACAAAAAGGGCCCCGATGCTACGGTAGCGTCTGCTGGATGGACGGAGAGGAAAGAGTCCGTGTGAGGGGTCAAGCACAATGCCGGAGGCCTTACTGATGTAGTGAAAGATATCCTGTAGCAGGGGGAGAGATGTTCCAATGATCTTAGTAGCTGCTTTAACAATCTGTTGTAGTTTTCTGAGTTTACCAACATTGCAGTTGCCAAACCACACGGAGATGCAGCTGGTCAGAATGCTCTCTATGGTGCCCCTGTAGAACGTGGTAAGGATGGGAGGAGGAAGGTTGGCCCGCTTCAGACATCTCTGGAAGTGGAGGTGCTGCTGGGCCTTTTTGGTGATGGAGGTGGTGTTGGTGGTCCAGCAGCGGTCGTCTGAGATTTGAACTCCCAGGAACTTGATGTTGTTAACAGTCTCTACCATGGAACTGCGGATGTTGAGTAGTGTGTGGGTGGAGCAAGTCTTCTTGAAGTCAACAAGCATCTCCTTGGTTTTGTCCACATTCTGTAAAAGGTTGTTCTTGCTGCACCAGGACACCCATTGCTGAACCTCATCTCTGTACCCTGACTCGTCATTGCTGCTGCTGAGTCTAACAATGGTTGTGTCATCAGCGAACTTGATGATGTGGTTAGAGCTGTGTAGGGCAGTGCAGTCATGTGTCAGAAGGGTGATGTTGCCTGGTCCAGCAGCTTTTCGTGAAAGTTCTCCTGAAATCGGCTGCAGGCAGAGAGATGGTCTGGACAGTGGTGGGGGGCATGGCTTTCTTCACTTGTGTGTTGTTCAGTGCATCAAACCGTGCAGAAATTGTTCAGCTCCTCAGGGAGTGTAGTATCTCCATCACAGCTACTTGATGCAGGCTTATACTGTGTGATGGCCTGAATGTCCTGCCATAAACTGCACGAGTCCTTTATATTGTGGAAGTGGCTTTGGAGCTTTTGTACGTGCAAACTTTGCATGTTGGATGGTGCAAGAGAGGTTGGCTGTGACTGTTCTGAGAGGCAGGATCTCTATTCCAGACATGCACGTACTGCTGCAGTAAACCAGGGCTTCTCATTGGCTCTCGTTGTAATGTTTCTTGATACAGTTACATCCTCTGTGCACTTACTGATGTAGCAGGTCACAGACTCAGGGAAGTCATCCAGGTCCAGGAGGCCATTTCGGGTGGCTGCTTCTTTAAAAATGTTCCAGTCTGTGCACTCGAAGCAGTCCTGAAGTGCTGAGACAGCCCCAATTGGCCAGACTGTAATGGTTTTTCTGGCAGGTCTTATGCATTTCAGCAGTGATGTGTATGTGGCGTCACAGTGGCATGGTCGGATGACCAGTTTGAGCCTCTGGCTCTTTCTTATTTAGAGGATGTGGTTGGCCACCTGAGGCCCTCTGGTTCTCCAAATGATCCTGTCCCTCCACAATTCTTTAAGATTTTAACTGGCACAGGGCAGGCTGTTCTTACTATTATAAACAGCAGTTTAATATGTGGTGTAGTCCCTGCTAATTTTAGCATGCAGTAGTAAAACCAATGCTTAAGAAACCTGCCCTGGACCACACTGTATTGGCTAAATATCTAAAATCTTAGAGAAAATTGTATATTCCCAGTTGATGGAATTTTTAAATAAGTATGGTACCCTAGAGGTCTTCCACGCAGGTTTTAAAAACCTCCATAGCACTGAGTCAGCACTCTTAAAGTCTTTTAATGATATTTTCCTTACCTGTGATTCGGGCAATTATGTTGTCCTTGTCCTCCTTGACCTAACAGCTGCTTTTGGCACTGTAGACCACAACATTTTACTGTTTCGCTTACATCATTTTGCAAGCATCTGTGGTACTGCTTTGAATTGGTTTAGGTCTTATCTGTCTGACAGAACATTTAGTGTTAAATTTTTAGGGTATAGTTTGGGGTCCCACAGGGCTCAATTCTAGGGCCTCTGCTTTTTTCATTATATTTATAGCCCTTGGGAACCGTCCTTAGAAGGCGTGGAATATCCTTCCACTGTTATGCTGACGACTGCCAGATTTATCTTCCTTTTATTTAGTCTCATTGGGATTACTGTAATGCACTGTATTTTGCAGTAAGTCAGTGTCTTCTCTCTCGTCTGCAGCTGGTTCAAAATGCTGCTGCTTGACTTTTAACCAGAAGCGAGTACATAACTCCCACCCTGACTTCACTCCGTTGGCTACCTGTATATCTTAGAGGTTATTTTAAAATACTAATGTTTTTTTTTAAATGCTTAAATGGTTTTACCCCACCTTACCTCTCTGATCTTCTTTATCCTTACTCACCCCCTAGGTTTCTCAGGTCAGCTGACAAGCTGCTCCTGGAGGTACCCAGGTCTAAGAGGAACCTCAGAGTGGACAGGGCCTTCTCTATTGCTGACACTCACATTTACACCTATGGGCAATTTTAGAATTATCAGTTAACCTAACCACACTAATTGCATATCTTTAGACTGTGTTTATGTCTTGATCACTCTGGGTTCTCTTGTTTAGTGATTTTCCTAATTTTACTTTGAGAATAAGATTTTGTTTGTGTCCTGTGTTAATTTTGCTTCCTGCCTGTTGACACCTATTCACCTGCAACTTATTCCCCTTTTGAATCTAATCACTAATTGTTTTCTTTCTTTTTCTTTTGTCTGTGAAAAATGTTTTAAAAATATATCTTATGAGTGTTCTTGCTTTGATTCTGATCTGACTTAACTACTAAAGTGTTACACTAAAACAAAGGAGTAACAGTTTAATACAAGAAGTCTGTTTAGTCTAGTTCTTGGTATCCAGGATGTCCAGGTGTTCTTCCAACACATAGTGGGTGCTCATTTTATATCTGTAAAAGAAGCCGTTTGTCTGAAAGGTGTCAGGTGTGTTTTATATCAGGTCAGATTTAGCTTGACACTTGAAATGCAGCCCACCAGATCAGGGGTGGTATATTCTTACCTCCTGGTATGACATAAAAGCAATAAACTTAATCTGTGATGTCGGACAGAAAGAAATTTGTAATATAACCGACTACAGAGCAGGTAGTCTTTATCCTTCCAACTCAGACCCTCTGCAAGAGGGCCTGGGACCTACATGTATCACTATAGCTGTCTTCCTTTGCTTGTCCACCAAAACTATGCTTGGTTAGTTTGCCAACACCAGCTTGTCCCACAGGATCTTAACTTTTTCATTCTCCACCATCTCAGGGGGCGTGCCCCATTTTGACCTTGGGACTTCCAAGCCATACTGAGGAAATTTGTTCCGGTATCATGCAGCCAGTTGGTTTGGTGTTTTCATGTATGCCCTGCCTGCTAGCTTCTTCCACCCTGCTGTTATGTGCTGGATTGCCACAAGGACATCTTTACACAGCCTGCACCTGGGGTCTTGCCTGGTGTGATAGACCCCAGCCTCTATGGATCTATGGATCTCTATGGATGTTTTGGAAAACTTACATTGATTGGAGATTTAGTGCTACAGCCCACTTAAAATCAAAGTGGGCTGTATGTGGCCCATGATGTAAAATAAGTTTGACATTCCTGCACTAGGTGGACTTCTGATTTAATAGTGTAAAAAGAGAGGGGCTATATTTTCCTGAAGATTTTAGGTCAAATATTATTATAAGGAATACTGGTCAGCCAAAACCCATAAAGGTGGGATTTGGGCTCCCAGCAAATAGGTTGCACTAGATTAATGAGCTTTACAACAGATCTTTGGCTTGTGACAGTGTTTGACTTCTTGAGCTGACTGTGACCAGTGGATTCTCCCTTGAGACCTCTGGTCGGCTCAGTGCTCTCTTTAATTAAAGGGAATCATTGCACAGTGCACAGATCCAGAGGGCTTTACTCATACCTTAAACACAGCTCACCATCACTAGCTGGACTTTAAATGAAGCTTCTAATGTGGCGCCATTAAAAAACTCAAGATAAGACAAACATGGACAAATAAGTTGTTTTGCAGTACATCTGTGTTACATAGTAAAATCTCCAGATAAATTTATATAAAAATGTTAATTTGCTAGATTGGAAGTCATATCACTTTAAAGACAAATTATAGCAATTTGTCTTTTATTTAAAATATCATTAACAGGAAAGTGACATTAGTGGATATTTGCTGAAGAACTAAAAAAGGTAAACATTTTTTGTAAATCCTGCAAACATGATTATAAATATATCAAGGAATGTAAGAAATCCCTTAACTAATCTTTGTCAGTAAAACCAGGTCAGACAGGAAAAAACAACAGACAGACAAACAAACAAAAAAGTCTATGTCTTCACTGGTGAAATAGCAGCTCTTGCTAGTACTTTGTGAGCAAGCGTGATACAGCTACAGTCTGTTACATTTTGTCTCACTGTGATATTATCCTGGTGATAATCAGTGTATTGTATTTATAAGACATATTACTATCAAACTGTGGAATATGTAGCAAAATTTCTAGGAAGTTTTATAGCAGAAAAGGCATAAGGATACACCACAGAGTGACCTTTACCTACCCTAATGAAAACTTGAACAGACATTGTTAGGCATTACTAAATTCATAACATTGTGTAGAAAAATTCAATACATATATGCATATAATTATGATGTAATATATATTTTATTGAGGCATCAGATCACTTCATTGTAGGGAACATGTATTCAGGGTTTTCCTTTGTCATCCATTTCTTTCCAGTCCAGAATAAGCTAAGTGACAATTCTTTCCCTGTTCAGTGGACACAGACAATTTGACCATAGAACAGTGTTTGCAACTTAATTTGTCTTTTGACCAGTTCTATAGCCTGTGCCTTTGGCCTGCCTAGTTTTCATTATCATTCACTACCTGTACACATGGCTCTGTAGGAGATTTGCAGGATCTAGCTTTGGAGGATAATCGTAAAATCCCATTAAGCCTCTTGTGTTTACTGAGACAAAACAGCAGCATTACTTAACGGTTCTTCTGTTTGGGCACCTGTGTTTCCTCTATAGCTGTGAACTGTTGATTACTTACTGCCTGCAAGGCTTTATTTTGTCATTTTATGAGATTTTTCTCTTCAAACGTAAAAAATGTAAATGTGATTTTGGAAGCATGTACACTGAATCATAATTAAAACTAGCCCATGTCAGTCCAACGTATGACGCACTAGCCATACTTTGACATATCATTAGACTCTTAAGCATAAGCACCAGGTACTGTATCTGTCCATATAATATCTTATAAGTAAAGCACAAAGCTGTCACCACAAACGTATTCTGTTTTTTTTTCTACTCTAACTAAACTTGAGATGACAGAAATGATCTAAGATACCATCTATAGCAGAAAATGTTGGAGGAACATAATTTCACAATAGGACGTTATTTCGAAGAATTTAATAGGTGGGTGTAAAGGATTAATATTACTTTGGAGCAGGGACAATTGAGGTAGGTGACTGCTTAAATTCCTACTTATCTCACCTTTAGAAGAAAATAAAAGAAAATGTGTTTGTGGGGAAGGTTTTTGCTAGTTAAGCCCCACATTTTGAATATGTGACTGTTTTAGTGTTTTGCAGCTATTTGGTCCTAAAAGCATTTCCGTGGCTTTAATGTAGAAGGCTTCTTCTGTGATAGAAGCCAGGGGTGTTTTTGGGGCTTGCAGCATAGCAAGTACTCAAAGTCAATATACTGATGTGGTCAGGCAGCTAGAAATGCATGTAGACTTTAGATGAGCCAGCAGCAGGGTGTCTGTGTAAAAAGAATACCAAGTCATGGTATGGATTTATGAACTTGTCATTCAGGTGTCTAATGAAGCCCACAATGCTTAGTCTGGTGAATGAAACAAGATGATATTAAAACAGCTCTACAAAAGGTGACAATAAAAATGAATAGAATTATATACGCACTGACTTTTAACTGGCAGAATTGTGGAATCAAAATTCTTTGCTGTGCAAGTATTTTTTCACTATATGAGTGTTGCTGAGGTGTGCTGAGCAAATGGAGTTGTCTTTAATGTGCACAGGTGATGGAGTAGAGAGCCTGGTGTGGCCCATCACTCACAGTAATGTCTCCATTGCCTTGTTGTGAGGGCCGTGTGTGTGTGTGATGTTCACAGAAGATAGAAGTCAGAACAACTTGCAAAAAATAAATCAATAAAACAATAAAAATAATACAAACTATTTTTAACCCTTGCCTCTCTAGACCACTATAGATTTTATATCAAACAATCCAAATCAAAATTTTTGACATTCAATTTGAGGGTTTTTATACACTGTCCAATTTTCACAGGTTCAAAAGTCATTGGGAATCGACTAACAAGCAGTTTTATGTTGTTATGTTTGTTATAATAACAATAATAATAATAATACATTTTTATTTATATAGCACCTTTCAAGACAGAATCACAAAGTGCTGCACATAAGATTACAAGTCATAAAACGATTTAAAACGAGAATATAAAACAGGTAAAAATTTAACAAAAAGCAGTTTTAAAAAGGTGAGTTTTGAGTTGTTTTTTAAAAGCAGCTACTGAGTCCACAGTTCTTAATGTTAAAGGGAGGGAGTTCCACAATCGAGGGGCCACAGTGGCAAAAGCTCTATCACCCTTAGTCCTCTTTTTAGTATTTTTTATAGCAAGTAAGCCCTGATCAGATGACCTCAAAGACCTGCTAGGGACATAGGGCTGTAGCAGATGTAGGCTGGTGCCAGTCCGTGCACAGCTCTGTAGGTCAAGACCAGGATCTTAAAATTGACTCTAAATATAACAGGAAGCCAGTGTAACTGAGATAACAACGGTGTCACATGTGAGTACTTGGAGGATTTTGTCAAAAGCCTAGCTGCAGCATTTTGCACAACCTGCAGACGATCCAGAGAGCCTTTGCTTAGACACATAAAAAGCGAATTACAATAATCTAAGCGTGACGAA
>VUQR01018365.1:0-12290 GCA_015108515.1 Hemichromis elongatus | reverse complement strand
TTTTGTTGTTTTGTTTGCTCAGTTTCAATCAATAAGTTTTTAGTGGCCGTGTTGAAGATTAATATGAACTCATTTGTGACTCGGAGCAACAGCTCCACCTCATTATCATTCCATTTGACACATTCGGTGCTTTGTCTCGCCATTTCGCCGCTCGTTTTAAAGAGCCGGAAAGTAAACAAACAACAGGCAGGTCGGCTCGTCTAACATTTCACGCATGCGCAGTACTGGACGCGCAAAGGTGTGAAAAACGGTGCAAAGGTGTGAAAAACGACTCAAAACGATAGTGTGGACACGGATCGTTTTTCCAGGAAAGCTCCGTTTTTAAAAAGATCCGGACTAGTGTGGACGTAGCCTCAGTCAGTTTTTCAGATGCAGCATCTGGACCAGTGACCAAGTGTTTTGCGTATTGTTATTGTTATTTTATGATTTCTTTGTGGTTTGTGGTTTCTAGTGTTAGTATGGGTTCAGTTCTGTGCCAGTCTGTTTCCTGTCTCACATTTAGGTCCATCATTCTGCCTGCCAGCGCACAGACCATGGCAGACCCTTGCACTGAGACCTTCTTGATGCATGCTCAATCATCCAGGTAATTAATCCTAAAAGGTTGACTCTGTTCTTCTGGATGTAGCGTTTTCACTGGGAGAAACGTTTCATCACTCATCCAAGTGACTTCTTCAGTCTCAGCTGACTGCAGGTTTCCCCAATCTTATAAACAGTACATTTGCACAATGACTGAAACTAGCACCACTGAATGAACAATGGACTGGGAGACCATTTACTTGATCATTAATATGCAAATTCTCATAACCATTGAGCCCACTGATCAAAGATCACTGTTTAATGGCCACAACCATTCACAGAGTGGCTTCAATCACAGCATTATAAGATGGTGAAAGATGCACCCTTAATCCCCCTCCTCGATTCAGAGATGGTCTTTCCCTTTTCACATAAATGGCCTCATTGACTCCTCGCTCAAACCAGCATTCCTCCCTGTCTAGGATGTGTACATCCTCATCATTGAAAGAGTGTCCACTGGCCTGTAGGTGTAAATAGACTACAGAGTCCTGGCTTGATGAGGTGGCTCTTCTGTGTTGGTCCATCTGTTTCACCAGAGGCTGTTTGATTTCCCTGATGTATAAATCCTTGGCAATCTTCTTGGCACTTAACAGCGTGTTTTGGGGTTTAAAGCCACAGAGGCACGATGTTTAGAAAAAATGAGTCTCGACTGTTCCGATACTCCTGACACATACAGGATCACCACGGGGCTTTGCTTAGGCCGCAGTTGTCCTTCTTCTCTCCTGGATCAGCTGGAGCTTTCTTTAGCTTTAGACGCCTTCCCAGCTTTGACAAATCCAAATGTGCTGTTTATAAATGTGAGGAAACCTGCAGTCACTTGGGTGAGTGACGTTTCTCCCACTGAAAACGTCACGTCCAGATGAAGAAAATCAACTTAGTGGTTGCACTGAGACTGTTTCTGATAAGACTTTGGCAAACAGTAGTTGTATCAAGGGCAAGATGTATCTCTCAGGTTTCAAATGTTTTAATGTTCATCTTGCACACCATGCTGAGATATGCCAGGTTTTCATCTAATAACTGTGTAGGAATCACCTCTTTGGTGCAAAAACTTCAAGCCTGTCAGAGTATGTTATATTTCGCATTTTTCATTGAGTCAACTAAAAAAAATGAAACAAATTGTGCGTGTCTTTGACATGCTGCTAGCAGAAATGTGCCTAAACATAAAACTTAAAGTTCTTTGCTAAGTTTTCAAGTTATGTGTACACACAGCACTGATTCACCCCTTTGACTGGCTTATGCTTGAACTTTAATTTTGGTAGTTATGTCACCTTTGAGCCATGACTGTACTCTAGGCTTACTTGCATGAAATACACTGGTGCTTAAACAAATCTAAATATAATACAATAAGTTGTGAATAAAGGAGAAGTAGATTGATGTTTCAGTGCAAATTAGAAAGTATAAATAAAAATCACATAATTTTAGAGACAGCAAACGACATAATTTAAGTCTAAAAAGCTTTTTCATCATGCAATTCATGTAGTTACCAAGAAAATAAAACTTAACCAATACATTCATCCACCACAATAAAGCTAATCTAAATGAACTGAATATATTTTTTATATTCCATGTAAAGTTCGGCTTCCAATCTATGTTGCTAAACTGTTAACTAAAGAACCAAAATAGTACAGATGGTGTAAAGCAGCTGGCAAACAGAACAGAAAGAATGGAAATTAAATAAAAAGTAAAGCGCTCAGGCAGTGCATGAATATTCAAATTAACCTTTGTTGAATCCCTTTGTTTGATTTAGACAATCTAATAGCCTTCAGGACACAGATTCTAATGGACTCTGCTCTACGTTGAAACTTTGCTCTGCTATTTCTATTTCACCCCTGCTGATTCTTCATTTGAGTTGTCTATATTGCCAAATTCGCAGTGAGAGTACATCAACCTCCTTCCTACATTCAGTGTTTGCCATTATCTGCTCCATCGCCCTGGCTATACCTTCCCATCAAGACTTTGCCACTTGAAAAATAAAACAGAGGTGGTTGGCTGCATCGAGGTAATTAAGCTTCCGAGTTGTACAATTTCAAATGAAAGTTCAACTTTTTGACTCGAAAAAGTTCCGTTTTAAAGTTGTTTTTTTCTGTGAGAAAACTAGATTTGAAAGACCAAAAGGCATCCAGCACCATGGACAGAGACAGGCACACGCCGAGACATTCTCAGCTTAAGGTTCTGAGTCACCGACGGGAAAGCGAAAACAGAGAGAACAGCAGCAGAGCCTCGCAGAACAGAGGAGTCTGCTGTAGCTGGTCATTAATAGTCAACCAGGATATACCGCGGGGGGATTGCAGACCGTGGAGGCAGCTTGATAATTCAATCTGTCAAGCACACGCTACAAGCTAGGCCAATTAACTGGAGAGGAGGCAGGCCTGACCCCAACATCCCCCTCACCCCACCCCTCCCCTCCCCTCCCTGGCCGCCTTATCCTTTCTCCGTCTGCAACATCCCCGGCGTGTGTTAAACCAACATCTATGCCAGTTAAACTGTCACTCCTGCTGAGGTCAGAAAAAACAGCTAAGTGTATGCATGCGCGGGCGTATGTGTGCGTGTATCAGTGGACGTCGAACCGCTTCATTCTGCCGCTACAGCGTCTGCTCTAATAACTGGGGAGATGCAGCGTTTATGGACAGATGGCCAAACAACAACTGCTGCTAATTGACGGCTAATTGCAAACTCTGGGCAGGTGTACATGCTCTCCGACAAATAAAACCGGAGTGATTTCTCTCTTTCTCTCGCTAATTTACAGCTACAACCTCCAGTTGGTTGTTTCCTATTCTGTCACAGCTCATGGTTACTTTCTCATCTCTCATTGCTAAAAGAAGAGAGGAGGATTTTTAGGAGACCCCCTGCCGCCTCGTCCATTACACCTTTAACCTGTGTCAAGCATTCAGCGCTATCCCGAAATTTTGTATACATTATTTAAAAGCTCTTGTTATAATGCTTACAGGGACCAAATAAATGCAGTGTGGAGGTGTATTTTGAATAGTGCGGTACCTCGAAGAGGGAGGAAGGGCAAGTGAAAAAATGTTTTCATGCTCACAAAAACAGTCAAGAAGGATAAAGAGCGTGGAGACTTTTAGTGAGCAAGGTCGCTGCCGAGTATGAAAGAGAAAAATCATGGAGAGCAGCATTACAGTCAGCTGTGTAACCAGTTGATTGGGCTTTTACTGTGAGTCATTTACTGCAAAAAAATAAATAAATAAATAAAAAAGAAAGGGGGGGGTGTGTGAAATTGTATCATAGACACCCAATGCAACCGCATTTCATTTACTCAAACTTCAGAGATTTCAAAACGTTTTTCATGCGTAGTTTGGCAGGTGGACTCGAGCCACGCTGCTCCTAATGTTTCTCCTCTGATTTTTACAGAGTAATATCCGTCAAATGACAATCATTTCTTCAAAAGACAAAAAAAAAAAATAAAGGGAGAAAGAGACATTCTGAAACCCTGCTCCGGTATCACCTACAGAGAGGCATTTTGAATATCAAGCAAATGTTAAAAGGCTTTCCGCATCATTAGAATTCTGGGTGCAGGCTTTCCAATTAGAAGCAATCCTGCACTGTCGAGCTCTACTGTTGCTAGTGCGCCTCATGCAGGTTTGCTCTGCATGTGTGGATACGCGTGCGTGCGCATGACTCTTTGTATATTCATGTCGCTGAGTGTCACTTTATTTTTTTTCAGTTTTTTTTTTACAGCTGCACATCCATCCATCATACTTGCGCTTGGCTGTGCGCATTGCATAGCAGTGAAATCCATCCATAATAATATCTGTTTTGAAGACCCCGGCTTTGATAGTCTTTCACCAAAGATGAGTCTCCGAAGAATTTTTCGCAGAGCTGCATACAGCTTCCATGGATGTGTACGCTAACTTTCTGTGAAGGGGGGAAAGAAGATGTAAAGTTTTGCATCAAAGGGCCTCAAAAGAGACTCTCCCTCTTCCTCTGACCATAAAAAAAAAAGTAGTTTAGTAACTCTCAGATGAGCTTCTTCAGAGGAGTCCGGAGAGTTTTCAGAGACTGAGAGCTGGAGCAGGTGGAGGAGGAGAGAGAGGGAGAGAGAGAAAAGAGCCAGAGGTGGGTAGATGTAGTGGGAGAAAAGCAAGAGACTGGTGGCTTGGAACAAAATCTGGCTCCCCTTCATCAGGAGTAGCTGCCTCAGTGAAGATGACTTTTTGGGGTTAGTGCAGAAGGGAACCCTCCCTCCTCTTGCACACACACACACACACACACACGGACACACACACACACACACCTGAAAAAACACAAGCATACATTTCCTTTACAGGACTAGAAGCTTAGGGGAACCATCTTAAAGGCACAGGATTAAAGATATACACACATGAAGTTCACACATGCCATAAACTAATTAAAACAACAAAGTTTTTAACCTGAGCCTCGCAGCGTTGATGCGGCTTCTTCACAGTAAAACTGTCAGCCACCAATGCTAACACTGTTTGATCATGAAAGTTTTATGACATCTTTGCCTTCACTCTGACTTACAAATCTTGTGAGTGTCAATTAGCAGCAAGCAGATCAGGAAACTCCGCCAAAAGAAAAACAAACCTTTGTCTTTTTTTGGCGCTGAGGCTTCTGAAGAATGCGGATTAAAAGGGACACGGGAAAGACAAAGAGGTGGGTGCATGTTAGATTTGCATGGCAAACATTGCTGACACTTTATGTTTGTTTGTAGTGCAGCAACGCTGTCAAAACTAACGCACTTAAACTATTTTGCGAGCAGTGCGATTAGACGTCGTTTATCCTCGTTCGAATGTTCAAGGAAGGTCACACCTGTGCAACGAACAGCATAAAAATAAAACGTTTTTTTTTTCCCTTGGGATTAGCGTCACATGTGAGACAGCTAAGTTCGTAATTGGAAATCTTTTCAGCTTTTTTTCTTTTTCAAACTCATTGTGTATACTAGGTAGGCAACAAATGACAGTGTTCTTCCAATAGCCTCTAGCAAATTATACATAATTGCAACAGAAGACTCAGGAGGTATCGATTTGTTTTTAATGTCCTCCTCTGTCTTTGTCTAACATTTTATTTAAGAGGCTGCTTTTAACCATACTTTGAAGAAGTTGCTTTGATGTAGAAGACAAGCGTCGGTAGTCTGTTTGATCTGATTTTGAAGCTGGCTTTATTGTGCCTCCACTGTATTCCGATCATTTTCCCAGCAAGTCATGTTTACTTTTTACTCTGAACAAATGACATAGTCATATTTGTGCGATGGCAGGAAGGTGGCAAGTTTTATGAAGTTTTCATAGAAAGAAATACATCGAAGAAAAACTGGAGGAAAAACTGTTGGTAAAGAGGGCCTCCTGTGGGTAAAGCTAAGGAAATGCTACATGAGGAAGAAGACGAGTAGAACCTGAAGTATCTCTGCTACAAGCAAACTGTGCTTCTCCACAATCAGGCCAAAGCTGTCCTATATATCTTAATAACTATCTGAGAGATTGATGCTAAAGTTTTTGCCACGATCCTCTAATGACTTTTTTGATCAAGATCACGAGGCCAAAACTTCACTTTCCTCACTTTGACTACACTCTTTAACAAAGGGCATTCCCATTAGCCTCAGGTGTAATTCTTGCTTTGTGCTTCTTGACTATCAGAATTGGGAGAACGATCAGCATTATTACTTGAGAACAATAGCAATGATAGCCTTTTCCTGGTGACCTGATGGGGATGTCATGTGGTTCCAGAAAGTCTTGTCACACTACCAGTCAAAGGTTTGGACACATTTTCTCTTTTAGTGGTCTTTCTTTATTTTCATGACTGTTTACAATGTAGATTGTCACTGGAGGCATCAAAACTAATTATGTATAAACAAATAAAAGTACGAAATAATTTAAAGCATCTTTTGTATCTTAGATTCTTTGAAATAGCCACAGTCCTGAAGGAGTTTCCAGAGACGCTGAGCACTCTTGCCTTCACTCTGTGGTCCATCTTATCCTGAAACTATCTCGATTGGGTTTAGGTCAGGTGACTGTGGAGGCCAGGCCATCTGGCATAGTACTCCATCACTCTGCTTCTTGGTCAAAGAGCCCTTACGCAGCCTGAAGGTGTGTCACGTTGGCCCTTGAAAAATAAATGATGGTCCACCTGAACACAAAATGGAAGGGATGGCATGTAGTTGCAGCATTCTGGGGTAGCCATGCTGGTTCAGTGTGGGTGCAACACTGCCACCAGCAAAGCACCCTCACACCATCACACGTCCTCCTCCGTGCTTCACGGTGGGAACCATGCATGTAGAGACCATCCGCTCACCTTTTCTGCGTCACACAAAGACACGGCAGGTGAAACCAAAGATCTCAAATTTGGACTCAAAAGACCAAAGAACAGATTTCCACCTGTCTAAAGTTAATTCCTTGTGTTTCTTAGGCAAAACAAACCTCTTCTGATTGTTTCTTTTGCTTAGCAGTGGTTTCTTAGCAGCTATTTGACCATAAAGGACTAATTTCTGCAGTCTCCTCTGAACAGATGATGTAGAGATCTGTGTGCTACTAGAACAAATCTGGGCTCTAATCTGAGGTGCTGTTAACTCTGAGGCTGGTGACTCGGATGAATTTATCCTCAGCAGCAAAGGCGACTCTTGGGCTTCCTTTCCTGGGGCGGTCTTTATGTGTCTTGGACTAGAGGTTCATGTGGTTTGGACCCAAAAGCAAACTCAATATGTGTGAACTATGTACAATCTTTATTTACAGTCAAAATGCAAACTGGAGCACAAACAAGACTGGTGCTGGTCCTGTTCGGTTCAACTATGTCAGTCAAAGAGTTATACAGCAGGAGATGAATCTGATGAAACTGAGAACAAAGAGGCAACATTAAACACGAGACAGATGAGCATGAACTTGAACACAAGGAGGCCGAGACAGTGGCAGGCAGAGCTGGTTTTAACCCTCCTCTTGATTGCCCTGCAACAAGGAGTAGGTGAGGTGCTGGAAGCTCCACCCCAGAGGATAGAAACCTGGAACTTCTCTCACAACCAGCGAAACCACCCAGACACTCTCATGGCACATGACATTTTGTGACATTTAATCAGTGACCAAGTTAAACATAAAGGGGCTGTGTTAACACGCTCTGCAGGTAGTTCCAGTTGTAGTTTGAGGACTAGCTGCTTTTAGAAATGTACATGAGCCCTGAAGAGAATAGAAGTTAAAGGGGAAAAAAGGTCTCCATCAACAAACAGCATAGTTTCTTTCACAATGAATCTACTGCATTGTCCTGACATGCTGTTGGGGGCATGGGCTGCATCACAGAGGTACAAGTGCAAAACAGTTATTTCTCAGCTTGAAATCCAGGCTGGGAAGTGTATAGAGCCTCTGGCGTGCACCATAGTTTAAACTGTTTCTGCTGAATGCTCTCCCTCAGACGTCTCAGTACATCACAATTTAAGTCTGCAGTGACGGTTTGACTGTGGGCTCAAAATTCACACAATGTTTAAGTTTTCTTAAATTGCAAAGAAATCATGCACCAGACTGTGACACTGTTGACTCTATCAACGAAGACTGCTTGTTGATCTTTGAGTTGTAGCCACAAACCCAGTTCTCAGCAAATGTGAAGATCTTATACAACATTTGGGTCATTTTGATACAGAAATGTTTCATCTCAAATCAGGTGGATAATGCACCAGGGCCGGCCTTTAATGCGAGGTCAAATTTTTGATATTTATAAATGAATTCTCACAACTGTTCAACTGCACATTGTATACCAAGGAAGGGGAAAAAAGCTGCACAAGGATTTAGACATTACCAAAATACAAACTGCACATTTTTGACTAGGAAGCACCAGGATATTAGAAATAGAAATGTCAGTCAGACACTCTACCGCCTGATCCAAGATTAAAAGTATTTAAATAAGTATTAAATGGCCTGCTGTGAAACTTTTGGGCATTTAGGATTTATCCTAATGACTTTGTTGAGCACTGACTTCACTGACTTTTAATTTAGCACCACCAGCAGGTAAAAATTTGATGGACTCACAATATCTCAGTGGCTTCTGGCAACACACGACTTTTCCACTGCAACTGTCAGAGATTAATTCTTATGATTCTGAATAAAAATACTATTTTCATGTCATTTTTATTACATCTGGTCTAAACATATTTTCGCACACGATGAATTTTGAACCATGTGAAGAAGGTTTTAGACTGAAATTGCAAACACTCTGTAGTGTTTATATTAGAATAGAAGCAACACGGGGCAGCCTTACAGTTGTTTTTCTGACTGCAGGCTGTTAAGGCCCGACTTCAATCACGCAAGCACAAAAACACATTGCAAAGCAGTCAGAGTCTCACAGAACATGTGATATTTTGCTTCCCGTTGATGCAGCGGTGCAAAGTGCATCCGGACTTGAAGGGTAATATGTATTGCAAATTTGCTGTCAGGTAGTAACATCACTGGTCTCATCACTCAGAAACAGCTGGGCCAATTACAGTGACACATGACAACAATGGCTCAGCATCTGAAGAATTGGTTACTCCAGAAAATCATGTTGTTTTCTAAATGATGCAGTATGTCAGAATGTGCACAAACAGCATCATAAATCTGCAGCCGGAGGCGGGCGGTGTGGGATTTTATTTAAACTGCACAATAACGATAGAAATAAATAATTTGATGAAGCCATTCATAATAAACTGCTGTAATTCAGCATAAACAATGGCATACAGATTCACGACTGACCTGTTAGTAATGTGTCAAAGTGTATGAGACTTACTTTGCAGACTGGCGTCATTTGCATGAGATTGAATCAAGGCAAACACAGTGAATAGGCTTGTGTAATGGAATTGTACCCATTTTCCATCAAAATACTAACTGGAACCATTTCCATCTTAATTCTACTCCATCTCACAAAATAACATCATGTAAAATGTAACACAACAGTGATTGCGCTATAATCCATCCATCCATTTTCTCATCTGCTTATCCAACCAACATAGCGGGGCGACAGAGCCTATTGCTGATGACATTAAATGAGAAGTGTGTTACGCCCCAGACAGGTCACCAGTCCATTAGAGGGCTAGCAGACGCACACCCAAACAGTCACAACTACAACAAACATAGCAAATTAATTATCTGCTTTTATCCAATACGATTAAATGGAATTTGGAGTACAGAGATGGAAATAGAAGATAAAATGCCAAAAACTACATTTCCAAAAAATAAGCTCTTGATTCAGGCTCCTAAAATCATGACTTTAGTAAAGTTAATCATTCATCATTCACTCATACAAAAAAGAAAAAAGGTTCTGGTCTTTAGCTCATTTTCCACCTTCATAACAACTGTAACCATTTAGGTTTTGTTAAGGCTCAGGATCATGTGGTAGAAGGGACCCAATAATTTTGTTCAGCATTAAGTTCTATTATACTCTGTTACTTAGCAGTCACTAACTAGCACGTATCTGTGCTTGTCCTTTGCACCTATACACTTTATTGATGCAGGTTGTCTTTCATAAATTGTTCATAATGAGTCTGTGGAAGACGTCATGTCTCCTGTTCCAAAGACGCTATGTCCCAGTGGCCCCCAGGATTACAGGCCTGTGGCACTGACTTCCCACGTCATGGAGACCCTTTAAAAGGATAAGCGGAAGCAGATGGATGGGTTAAAAACATCACTGCACTCTACAGGAAGGGCCAGAGTCGTCTCTATTTTCTAAAGTCTTTCAGCATCTGCCGGAGGATGCTCAGGATTTTCTCTGAGTCTGTGTTGGCCAGTGTCAAAGTCTTTGCTGCTGCATGCTGGGGCAGCAGGTTTAGGGTCGCAGATGCCAACAGACTCAAAAAGCTGATCTGCAAGGCCAGTAATGTTGTGGGGATGGAGCTCGACTCTTAAGGTGGTATCAGAGAGGCAGATGTTGTCCAAGATGAGGACAATGCTGGACAACACCTGCCACCCACTCTATGATGTGCTGGTCAGTCACAGGAGCACGTTCAGTGAGAGACTGAGGTGACCTAAACGCACCACTGAACGACACAGGAAATCATTCCTGCCTGTACAACTCCTCCATCTAGTGTGCATACACAATAGATGTATGTGTATGAAAAAACCCTATGAAAAAAACTAAGTTTTACAGTTTAGAGTAAAATGTCAATCATATTTTGTAAACTTTGTAATATATTTTCTTATTTAATTTAGTTCAGTCTGTTACTGTTACTATCTTAGAGCAACTGTAGCCACAAATTAAAGTATTGTGATTCTAAGCTTGCTAAAGTTAGCTGGTAACTAAGAAGTTAACTAATAACTCCACATTTTTGCCTGAAAATGGTCATTTCTGGATGCGAAAGATTGTGGGGTCAAACTGTGAACAAACTGTCAGTGTTTTTTATTCAAGTCAAATACAGTGAGGTATCTCCTTTAATTGATCTGCACCAAGGGGCGATCGTGGCTCAAGAGTTGGCAGTTCGTCTTGTAATTGGAAGGTTGCCGGTTCAAGCCATGGCTCTGACAGTTTCTGTTGTTGTGTCCTCGGGCAAGACACTTCACCCGTGGCCTACTGGTGGTGGTCAGAGGGCCCGGTGGTGCCAGTGTCCGGTAGCCTCGCCTCTGACAGTGCGACCCAGGGCAGCTGTGGCTACAATGTAGCTTGCCATCACCAGTGTGTGAATGGGTGGATGACTGAATGTAGTGTAAAGTGCTTTGGGGTCCATAGGGACTAAGTAAAGTGCTATACAAATACAGGCCATTTACCAAGTAATCTTGAGGAAAGTTCTTCTGGATTGTTGAAAGACATTCAAAGCTCTTCTTTGGATGTTGGGCACCTTTTGTTTCCTTCTCTGTCAAGAGGACCCGACACTCCTTCAGTAATGCTGACTTCCCGGCTCTGGGGAAGCCATTCAGTGTATTAGTAATTTTTCCTTAAATTCAGGTATACTTTTACTGCACTTAAGTGTGTTTGGATGTGTTGGCATGTTATTGTCACATGTTACTGAAAAATGCTTGAATGATTTGTAAGTCTGTGTTGGCTTATCACATAGACTGAAAATTAGTGAAAAAAACAACCAAATTCGAAAGAAAGGCAACTTCAAAAAGCTTGAACAGTTTGGCCAAGACCACTAAAGTACGAAACTCTTATACAATGCATAGAAGCAGAGGTGTGGACTCGAGTCACATGACTTGGACTCGAGTCAGACTCGAGTCACTAATTTTATGACTTCAGACTTGACTTGAAAAAATTATCTAAGACTTGGACTTGACTTGGACTTGTACACCAATGACTCGGGACTTGAATTGGACTTGAACCGGTTTACTTGAAAAGACTTGACACTTCACCCAGTGCTGGACTGGCCATCGGGCGATTTTTTTTTTTGAATGATCGACTCTGTGCTGGAAAAATGACAGCCGATGAGGTCAAACTTTTGGGATAAAAGGAACGCGATCTGTCCCGTAATAGAATTTTAAAAAAAGACACAAAGCCAGAGCTTTTTGCTTCATCTTTACGCTGCTGCCTCTTCTTGTCTAATCCTCTCCCCCTCCCTCTCCTGCTGCTGCGTCAATCACGAAACTGATTTATGATCAGCTGATCGGCTTTTCTGTCGCAAGTCCCGTCTCTCGTTTGTTTATCGCCCCCTTTGCGCCAGAAAGAGGAAACTAGCGGATGCCGCACTGAAAAAACAACAGCAGCACGTTTATGCTTGATAAGCTGTTGTTAGAATTGATTTAATATTACTTCCTAGTATCAGCTGATGTTTGCTGGAGCCACGGCCGGTGTTCCAGATCTACTGGCGA
>VUQR01018364.1:0-12928 GCA_015108515.1 Hemichromis elongatus | reverse complement strand
GTCCACCGCAGGATATTTACACAAAGTGTCGGTGCAGGCGGTTATGTAGGGCTCTGGGTCAATGTCACTGTTACAGGAGGAGAAGGGCGCCTCCTTCAGGAGATTACAGCTGCTCCACACATGGAAAAACAACAAAGAAAAAATAAGATAATTACCTGAGATCAGGTGTGTTTATCGTTTATCATATGATCAAAGTTTGACACAGACAGATGTTTTATGCTGAATGGATCAGTCTGCTCACCGTTCAGTCACACTGGTGCAGTTGATGGTGCTGTCAGCAGGCTCACTGTACTGCATCTCACAGCTAGGGGGCGACAAACAACAAAGTTCAGGTTTATTGATACAAACACAGAATATCTGCAACATCAGCAGCAGCAGTCAGAGGGACTCTGAGCTTGTGATGAGGTGTTACCTGGTGGAGCTGAACTCAGAGAGCCTCAGTTCACTCAGAGACCTGCTGGAGTTTCCACACAGACCCTCCACAGATGAACCAGAAGGTCCTGCACAGGATCAGGACAGAATGAGTCAGATCAGCATCAATATTCAAACTAGATTGAAAACAGCAGCTCAATAAATAACAGCACGGTTTACAGTTTACATTACATGAATTAAACTTTTTATTTTCTGTACCTTCTAAGTGGATCTGTGCGGTGTAGCCATCAAAAAAGACAGAGATGGTGAGGTTGGAGAGCGACAGCTTGGCAGTGACTCCAGTTTGGTCCTTAGAGAGCTGCACACCGTGAACCAGCTGAGGTGAGCTGTTGAGGGTCAGCGTGGAGTCATCCAGCTGCATCACAGCAGAGACAAAGTGGAGGAAACACTGAGTGAAACATGTCAAACACACAAACAGGCTGATATCACAGCAACAACCACTGAGTTCATCAGCTCTGAAAGAACTGCCTCTAACAGCCCTGAGAAGAAAGATGAGAGGAGACACAGCAGAGGATGAGGGAGGACTTTGGATCAACTCTGACACATGAGCTGTGGCTGTAGGTCGCTTACCTGAACTCCCCCACCTTGTTCCAGGTGAATGTAGTGCCCATCCAGACTCAGCGTCACACTGTCCAAAAAGCTTACATCTTTACGACGCCGGTCCTCAAAGTTCCCCAAAACTTGGAAGTCTGGGAGTGACGGAGTCGAGAACAGAGAGTACGCACAGCGATCCTGGATGGAGTTAACCTGACTGTAGATGTTGATGATAGCGGGACCGGTCACAGTGCAGGTGGAGGCCGACATGGTGTCCAACATGCAGCTGACAAAGGCAACCAACCACAAAACATGAGTTGCTGCCAAAGAAGGTTACCCCAGGGGACCCTCTCATTCTTAAGTTATTTCACTGTAAAACCTTTTAGAAAGAAAATATGAAGAGGAAATATTTACATGCCGTTGCCTTGACAATGCTCCAATGGAGCACAACCAGAGGTTTGGAGGGTTGCAGTCTCAGAACAGGTGACGTTGAAGCAGCTTTTTGGGTCGGAGTTGACCACAGTACCAGGTTTATACACAGTATCTAGGAAGAGACAGAGGCTTCGCTTTAGTTCAATAGTTTTTCAATTACAAGCGCAAACAAAACAGTAACAATCATATCTATCAGATTTACATAATCACAAAGTCATGGTAGGAGTTTAAGATTCACTAACCTGACTGTCTGCATCCACTGATATCTAAGACGTCGTCAGTTTGATGGCTGTTAATATTGTTATTAACCTCTACTTTGTTGATTAAGACACCAGCGACCTGTGCATTATAGAGCTAAACAGAAACAAAGACAGCTAATGTTATAATCACAGAGCAGAGACAACTAACATCAAGCTAAAAACAGGCACAAATGTTGCCATTAGATGTAAAGTATTTAACATTAGCGTGTAATTATTTATATACCCACAGACTCACCACTGAACCAAAGCTGTGTACTTCCAAACTCAGGACTGCTTCTGTCCCAAAGTTGAATAGGTCTAAATTAACCTGTAAACAAGATTCAGACACTGTGAAGAAGTTTCATCTGAAAGGGTTTAGAAAACCTCAGGTTCACAAGATTAGCATTAACATCACGCGTGTTTAGCTGATAATAATGGAGTGTTTGCATATGCTGTAAAAACTGCAGTGATCACACATGCATTTAAATTAGGTGATTATATAACCAATCATCAGACCTATCCTTCTGCTAGTCTTGATTTATAGGAAGCTTTTTGCATAATTTATCATGAGGTTGTTTAAATTACAAATTTAACCTCATGTAATTCAATGCAAAAAGACACCTTTACAGACAGAAAATCATATCTTATAGTAATAATAATAGTTAATAATCATGTGTACAGTGGTCAAGATGGCTGCTCATGCGTGTGATAGTAAGAATAACACTCAGAATATTAAGCCCACAGAATGAAGGAACACAGCATCTCTTAGCACTTTCTCTAAATCAGTAAAACGGTGGCTACTCAATAATCAGACATGTTGTCATATTCTGATGTAGTATCCATGCAAGTCTCTGTTTTATTGGTATGTATTGTCTTTTGTTTTCAAGGTTTTATAGTTTCTTTTGATGTTTAGTTTGTTTTCTTATGATTATGAGTTACTTTTATCATTCACATGCTTCGGTCCTGTTTTCGGTCTATGCTTAGATGCCTTTGCGTCTTTGGTTTTTCCTTCACCCTTCAGGTAAAAACTAGCCTGTATGGCTACAACTGGCATACTCATGCTAATTAGTCTGCAATATCTGTTAAAAAAAATAAGGAAACAATTACGACTTTACGGAATTGTTGGTATGAATGTATGCATCCAACTTTTGGTATAATGACTACAAACTCTCATTTTATGTTTGTTTTCAGTGTTGAAACTATTAATTTTAGCGACATCCCTCAGGCACAACTCTTTGTGATATGGAGAAGGACTCACCAGTATATTGTTGATCTGCAAGGTTATTTGCACACTGCATCTCAAAGTGTTCTGAATCGTTTGTGTTTTATTTCTAATCCAATGTTCAAGAAAAGAATCTGCTTGAACTACTTCAAAAACTGCTGTCTGTGTGTCAGGTGAATTCCCCATGATGCAGTCGCCTTTCTTCTCAGGGTCATAAAAATTGTCAAAGCAAAATGCAATTGCTCGTCTCGTGAAGTTCACCTGTGAAAAATCAGACACAACAAATCAGATAACAAAATATTTTGTGGGTTTTTCTCTCATGTACAGCTGAGCTGTTGGTGTCAGAGCAGCTCAGTTTTCAGTCAGAGCTCTCGGCTTCAGGAAGCTGCATCAGCTGATGTTCACATACTCAGCATCACCGCAGAGGACTTAATGACAGAGCTGAGTTCTGAAGTCTTCACTCAGTCTGCAAACATCATCTCTGCCACAGGTGGAGATTAAACAGCAGCAACACATATAGATCTTACAAAACATCAGGCTTCATCGTACTCACATAGAGCTGCCCGTACTGCTTTCCATAATAAGTGATGGGACATGAGCTGATGTCCACCACTGAAGACTCATTGATTTTCTGTTGCTGAGCACCTGAAGACACAGAGACACATAAGAGCTGTGAGCTGTAGCCTGTTAGCTATTAGGAAAAACAAAGAAGCTTCACATTCAAGCGTTGACATTATGAAGGGAAAAACATGTGCTATAACTATGTCATCATCATTTAGAAGTTTGTAGAAACAAAAAAAAGTATTCTTACAAGTTGCCAAAATCTTGGAAAAAGAGAGTATATTACAGGTTAAACTTGTGGAATGTACAGGTTGGGTAAAATAGACTAAATTTTTTATTAGTTACTCACTCTACACTGTCATTTGTAATCGCAAAGCACAATAACTGTATGCTGGATGCAGCGATGGACAGGCCGATGGGTCACAATCAGTCTAATAGCAGGTGTAAAACAACTATTAAAAATATTAAGAAATAGGGTTGATTGGATTTATGGAGACAAGTCTTATCCATGTTACAGTTGTACATTAACATGTGTTATCATGACAGGCCTAAACACTAAAGTACAGACATGTTACTATGTTGTAACTTTAGATTCTGCATCATATCGATCAGTTATGCTGAGTTTGGAACAGAGAAACATAGCTGTTTTGATCTGAATATGATGCGTTGATAACCTTTAGAGTTTCACTGAGGTTCTTGGCAATTAAATATTTTAAAAAATCTAGCAAAGAAATAATAATTAAAGTAAAACAAAATGTATGAAATACATGACAAGGACTCACAGATAATCAGGGTGAGGCTGAAAAACCAGTAACAGACAGACACGGACAAGGAAAAAACACCAAATACAAAGACTGGAGGTCCACTACGAAGCAGGATTCAATTATATTTATGCTGGGTTTCCCTACTGTGAAGGTGTTTCTGGGATATATCACCATGGTAACTAATTCTCATAACCTAACCTGCACTGGATTAGAGATCTACAGGAATGAAATTACTCACCTATTCTTTAGAAATGAGCTTGGCCATTTCTGGGAGATCAACCGGACCTCTGTATGGAGAGTAACGAGGGTCTAAACTTTTCCAATGCCATCTTATGTTTTTATGTTTCTCTGAGTATCAGTTAAAAAAATACAGATTCTAAACTTTATTCTTTGATTTTCTCATGATTGGCTGCAGATATCTTACCACAACTTTGTTTTATAAGCATTAATGTGCTATTCTAAAACAGAGCAGATGTTTGTATTTGGTGAGCTTTAGTAATATAGCTGGTGTTTTCCAGTTTTACTGACTGAAGCTCTTAAAGTACTAACTTTTAGTACACTATTACTCTACAATGCTCTTCTCTTCACACGCAAACACACTGCTACTTTTGTACGTAGCAATCCATATTTTACCCATGGTACAGTTTTATCTTCTTGCGTCCAATAAATCTGGAAGCTTGTTTCTGCCACTGAAAACTTTTTTGGTTTATTATCTTTAAATTTCAACTTAACTCCAATCTATGATCAGGGCTAGGGGTTAGAATTGGTCTGAGTCTTATTAGCTCAAAATGCCAAGAAAATATCTCAATATTAACAAAATAAAACAAGTTATTTTCAGTTATTACATCAAAGGTTAAGATAACAACATTACATTTTGCTAAAAAAAAAAAAAAAAGTTTCAATTTTGGATATGTTTTTTTTAAGCGATCGAAATAAGTTTTTATAATTCCACGTATGGGCAGACAAAAACAAAGATTATCATGTCAATTTAAGAACTCTGCATTAAATTTAATGTAAACAGGAAATAATTTCTTCCATGTAGACCCAAAATGATATTTACTGTGTTTGTACCCAGAAGGACACAAACATGTTAAATGTGGACAAAACGTTAGTGAACCTCAATGTTTTCACTGCCGAAAAGACCACAGCATTGTCAAACCTGTCAAACCTTCCACAAGAAAAACATAGAAACTTAAAGACAAGACAAGGCGTTTGAAAGAGTTCAGGGAGTCGTGTTGAATGTAATTAATGAACCATCAGATTGATGGATGGGTCAATGACAGAGATCTACTATCTTCTTTGAACTTTTTAAAAAATGCTTATGTTTGTTTGTATCATTGTTTAGTCTAAAATAAAGATAAGAAAGCAAAGATTCCAGGAAAATCTACACACTTCAAATGTCTTTCACTGTTCCTCCTCACTTCAGGTCATTTGGTCTTTGTTCCTCAGTCTCTGATTATCAGTTAGTCAATGCCAATCGCAAATACTCAAGTCTAGCAAGGATACTTTTAAAGTAGCAGCGGCGCATGCTTACCTGCAAGTACGATGAAGGCAGACAGGAAGAGCAGTGGGCAGAGCATGTTGGAGGGAAACAATCGCCTGACAAAGACCTGAAAGAAAAAAACACAGTTGGACAGAAAGTGGCACAAACATCAAATCTGTATCTGTAAGGTTAGGAAAATTCCCGCAGGCAGGATGAAATGGTGAATCACAAACAGACTAACAGAACAATCATCACCGTGTGATTTAAACGTCTTAGTGCTCCTTCAGCTGTCAGAATTTATCCTTTAAAAAGAGGACTCGGCATTTAAAAGTTATAAAAGTTAGTGTGTGAGTTTTCCCACGCCTTCATTCATCTTTTATTTATCCCTTCAAAGTCACAGAGCTGCCCGTCAGTGACTCTTTCTTGTTCTGCTTGTGCAGCTCGTCTTACCTTCTGCAGCTCTGATGCTCTGATGAGGGTGGAGGGTGCTGCTCAGGAGGCTCTCTGGTGATGGTGCCTCTGTGAGCAGTCGGTCTCTCTTTATTTGGATCCTTCCTGCTGTCCACACCCAGGAAGAGAGGCGTGCTGGAGGAGCTACGTGATGGGAACCTCCCACTGATGAATCAGCCTCTTACAGAGAGGCACCTGAAATAAGCCCCCGAGAGCTTCAGGTGTTTTTTGAAACCTTTCAGCATATAATATTTATGTCTTCTTAAAGCACTTTTGAAAAACTTAAAAAATGATTCCTTGTGAGCTTTGCTTGTGGAGATCTTTCTAGTGACCAACATCCTGTTCAAATACGGTCCTGTACGTAATCTCTTCCTGCAGCTCAGCTTTCTAATCATCACGTGGCTGCAAAGACAAGTGCACACAGGCAGGAAAGTCGTCAAGGCCACCAAGATACAAAGACGGCAGAGATGGAGCAGAGTCCCAAGGCTCGAACGTTTGAGGTTGGAGATATCGTATCAAACAAAAATGCCATCAGTTTACTCCTTGTGCTGACAGATAAACAAAAGATTAATATACTAATCAACTTTTCTGAGAAGCAGGTCACAGATGCCAGGAACACAACTCTGAGTAGCGTCAGAGAGACTGATTAAGCAATATGTGTGAGTTACCCAGAATTAAACACAGATCGGTCACAACTTTTATAGTTAAAAATGGAATAACATCACTATTTTACTGGCTAATACAATCACTTCACTGTAGGTCATGAACGTTTCATTAAACAGAGCAGGAATCTTTAACACAGGGTAAGAATAAATACCCTCACCGATGATAACAGTCAGCTCTGTGTGGTCTCTGTTGGAGTCGTTTGTTGTAGTTTTCAACAAGTCTCACACACATTTACTAAGTAATTCCAGCCCATTCTTCTTTGCCGAATTTGTCAAACATGTCCAGATTTGATGATCATCTTTCATAGAGCTCGGTCTTCAGTTCCCTCCACAGATGTTCAGGCCAGGACTTTGTGCAGGCCAGCCAGTAATGCTCACTTTGGCCTTCTATATGGGGTTTTTCATCGCCTCCAGAAGGAGCGTCGTATGTTTTGTGTTGCTGTCGTGTTGAAAGACAAAGCAACGACCCAAACACAGTTTTGCTTCTGACTGCTCGATGTTTTCCTTCAGGATCTTCACTTTTCTTTCTTTCTTCATATTTCCTTCCACTTTGAAGCATCATCTCCACTTTTTACTGTGGGGACGACATTCTTTAGTAATTGGTTGAGCTAGGTTCTTTAGACACATCTCTCACTAGGTTTCTTTCCAGTCTTTGAAATCTATTACTTCCAATCTGTGCCAGGTTTGTTCTGTACTGTGTGAGTGTCTTTAAATCAATGCTACATCTCACTCCAGTTCTTGACACTTGGAAAAGCTTTGTTAACGTTGTATCTTTAGCTCCGGCTTTGTGAGCATCAGTGACACTTGACCCGTGCACACCCTGCGATGACCACTATAGAAACTGAACCTGTTCTCAGAAGTCATCGCAACACTTTTTCTCAAGTCCAAGCTCATTTCTTTTGTTTTTGGCATGATGTGTCTGTGGAAGTGGAAAGATATTCCTAGGTTTTAACTTCATTTCACAAGTTTTGGGCATTATTTGGATCATTTGCTGTGGTTCAGGAAAAACTAATTTTTTCAGGACGAGTTTGCATACTATTTTTATTGTTCTTAAAACACAATGACAATAAAGGTTCTGATTCTGAAACAGAAATAATTTAGGCTTTCTAAAGCAAACAAGTATGTTTACACATGCCGTGTTGAAAATCTCCCACTTTACTTAAAAGAAGTTTGGAAAGTTTTAACCAAAACTATTAATTTTATAGGATAAATGGAAGGAGGGATATTAAATATTGGAGATTACATTTAAAGATGTTAAAAGGATCATTGTGCTTAGACTTTGGACTCACTGACCCATTTATCCAATCCTTTGTGAGCAGGGTTTCTAATGTTTGACAAAAATCTGTAGTAAGTGCCATTTACATTAGCTTCATGACAGAACTGTTGGGTCAAACAGAAAGAAAAGCTTCCACAGTCCCTTTATCGGCCTTTGAAATATCAAAAGATGCATTTAAGTACACAGCATGTTTGCAGGTTAACATGTCAGTATTACATAGTTGTTATCAGTCCTTGACACACTCATCTGAAAAAAACCTCATTATACGTCATGTAGCTTTGGCTCAGTTTAGACACAGATACAGAATGTGGGACAGTTTGGATAATAAGGACTTTAGTGTACATTTTGTTCCCACTGGGGTTTCATTACATTTAAGTGTAAAGCGCTTTGGGGTCCACA
Organism: Hemichromis elongatus; assembly: GCA_015108515.1. Taxonomy (NCBI): domain Eukaryota; kingdom Metazoa; phylum Chordata; class Actinopteri; order Cichliformes; family Cichlidae; genus Hemichromis; species Hemichromis elongatus. The sequence continues at coordinate 4,471 of VUQR01018364.1, read as the reverse complement.
GGGACTAGTAAAGCGCTATACAAATACAGGCCATTTACCATCTAACAACAACAAGCACCATTCATTCTGAAAGCCTTGCTTTTTTCCAGTGGTTCCCAAACTTTCTCTTGCTAGGCCCCCGTTTGTTTAACTGAAAGTTTTCATGTCACCCTCACTGCAGTTCATCTTTGGCCTGACTGTTTAGTCACACTGTTAGAGTCCTGATAATGCGCTCATATTATAACAAACAGTACGTGAGTTTCATCTCATCTGTTTCTGCTCAGATGGTAACTTCTGAAGGACCAGAAATCTGTGGTGAATCTAGAAAATTCATCCAAGAAAGCAAATACTTTTTTTTGGTATTATAAGATTCCTAAAAACTTGGATGAGACATGTAGAATGTCAAGACTCGGGAGAAATAGAAGAGCAGCTATAAGGACACATTTCACATTTGATGTTGAGGAAATCAACATACTTCGGGAAAACCACAGAATCAAAAACACAACAAACTTGCTGGGACATTTGCAGGTGAGTCATCCTGATATTCATGCAAAGGTAAGCACGTTAAAGCCACTGGGGTGTTTTTGCTGAGCTACAAACTGAAACACATCGCCACTATCATGAAGGTAAATGTTACTAATTAGTGAACTAAATGACGCATTTAATATACTTTACTAATCCCTGAGGAAATTACACATTGTGTTATTTGCCCAGCTTGCCTCACCCAGATCATCTTCCCCTCTAAGCTTCACCTCCACCCGTGATAAGTAAGACTGAAACCGCATTTAGCCCACTTTTTATAACTTTTCTTTCTGTCACAGTGACTCTGAGGTCTCCGTCTCATATCTTCACTTGCCTACAGCTTATTAGGCAAGTGAAGATATATTACATATTGTATTCCTCATCCTCGACGGCCATAAGACTCCCTCATAGCCCCCCACCCCACTTTGAGCTCGAGCCCTAGCTCATGTGATGACTGTTGGTATTAAAGTGACTCACTGAAATGTGCTTAAAATTTTCATTGTTATTGCTAGTAGGAGCTCATAGTAGTTTGTGTCTTCTTAGAGATGTTCCCAGCATCTTTGTCAGTACTTCTGATAATAGCTCATAGTATTGTTTTATTGTGTACTTCCCACAGTACTGTTCATAGTGTTTCCTTTAGTGCTCCTGATAGCATCTCACAGTGTAGCCTTATAGAGGACTACTAGTGATTTGGTTGTTAATGCAAAGTTATGCGCCACCTTGTAAATTAATATTTGAGGATTTTCCTCAGAGCCAGTTATCAGGCTCTCTCCTTTACTTCATGTTTCACTCGCTAAGAGTTTTGTTTTTGTCACATCTGACCTTCTGTAATAAACTTAACTTAATCCTATGCCATTAAGCGTCTGAGTTTTGCCTGCAAACGCTTGCCTCGATGATGTGGTTACACATCATTAATGTAAATCAAATTAATTTGATTTACAATAAAATTTATGCAAATGTCAATCAAAAGTAGACTGGCACATTGTCTAGAGCAGTGGTCCCCAACCTTTTTTGCGCCACTGACCGGTTTATGTCCGACAAATTTTTACGGACCGGCCTTTAAGGTGTCGCGGATAAATACAACAAAATAAAACCAGTACCGGTACCAAAAAAAGAAAATTTATTCATAACACATGGGAAAAGACACAGGGAAACTCAGGTAACGTTAAAAACAGTAAATATTAACGATAAAATAAAAACCCTGAAAACCATCAATTTCACACCCGAACCTCAACTCTCACAGCCCGGTACCAAACAACTCACGGTACCGGTCCCTGGTCTGGGGGTTGGAGACCGCTGGTCTAGAGTGTGTCTTGCCAAAACACAGACCTCATTCCAAAAGGTTAGACAGGATTGTCAAACTGAACATTACACAACTTTGTTTTTAAGTCTCTTCCCAGAAGCAATTATTGAGATGTGGTCAGTACACCAGTGACAGCTGGAGTGCACTTAGGATCCAACATACCTGAAAACTTATAGGTGTAGGGTGAATCCCAGCGCTTTGACAGGATGTCAGGTAAAAGGTGTATTGTTATCATTGTCATTAATTGGATAGTTATGCTTAGGTCCTCGCTATGCAGCACAGCTTTCTCACTGCAGTGTGGAGCTCTGACAGGAGCTCGGTGCTGTGTTTGGTGGTCAGGGATGAAACACAGGAATTTCTCTTCAACTGTTTGGAGAAACTGAAGTTAAACTTTGTCTCCTATGTTTTATGTTATTTGAATATTTGAGCACTTTTGTCAACAGCTGTGGTTTTTAAATGTGCTACAGAAATAAACGACATAATTATGGCATTTCTGGTTTATTTTAAGTTGGTGTGCTTGTGCTTTGCTTTTCTTGACCATGTTTTGTTTTTGATGATTTCATTTAGCTGTGTCTTGATCTCCACGGCTGTCTGCACTTTCCTGAATTTGCCTCTGTGTATACAATATTGCCGTCTCTCCTTATCCACTGTCAGAATGTCGGACCCCTATGCCACATTCTGGACCCTCACATCCCACCACATAATATATACATTAAACATCAAATAAAACTATTGCACAGTAAAGATGAAGCCTTTTATACAGCCGTGTTAACATATTAAGAGAATGTTCAGAAGCACTTAGATGGTCATGAATATTGACTAATATACAGCAAAGGTGTAAGGGGACTGTAAAATCTTCCTGCTGTCTTCTTGTGAGAAAGTGATGAATCCAAAAAAAAAATGCAAAAAGCTTAGTTTTTTGTTTTGTTTTTAATGCTCTGAAATGTAATAGGCTGAGCTACTGAATATAAGGAGTAAAAACTCTATACAGCTTTAACTTACATTTTGTGTGTGTGTTTTGTTTTCATAAAATATCATTTCAATTCCTAAATTCTGCCTTAGCAGATTTAAAATAATACACTGCTTGCTTCATCTCCTTCAACATTGTTTTCCTGGTTGCAGTGGTCACATCAAAAACTGTGCTCAAGGGGGAAAGCTATAAACAACTGAAACATAAAGCTCTTAGAAAAACTCGAGTGAGATGAACAGCCTATGACAAAAGTCCAATGCAACACTGAGATATGTACACGGACAGGGGAAGCGGCGACAGCCAGGGATAACAAGACACAGGTGACCTAAATTGAAGGATGAGCCAATGGAAGGGCAGCTAAAATCAAGGCACAAGGAACGGCTAAAATATATATTAAGGAAAAAGTACATGAAACAACATAAACAAGCAAACCAATAATTAAATAGAATATTTACATAAACCACTCAAAACCACTTGATCGAATGACCCAAGACCCAGGGACGCATCGTCTGCTTTTGACTCTATTCGGAGGCATAATAGAAGAAATCCTCACTGAAGCTGGATAATCACTGGATTTCTACTTGAATGGTGTCTGAGCCAGAAAACAAGAATCAAACTCAGGCTGGTTGTTGCCACATTCTTTAAATTCTTTATTTATTTATTTTTATTTTTTGGCAGAAAGTAAAACAATAAAGATTATTGTAAGGTCTCAACCTTACAATATAAAGCGCCTCAAGGCAACTGTTGGTGTAATTTGGCACTTTATAAACAAATTTTAATATAGAAGATGGAGCAAAACACTGTCTTTCTGTATGCCTACATGTCACTGTCACTATCATCAAAAACAGTGTTCAGCATTTGGTCGGCAGCTGGTCGGTTGGTCGTAGTCACCATGGAAACCACCTGGGAAGGTAATCAGACCAAACTGTGACTGAAAAACACTCCTGCCACATGATTCTGTTCTCATCTAATCATCTCTGTTTAAGTATCTTCTGATTTTACACCACTCATTAGATTTGTCACCTAAGGTTACCTAATGAGTCCAGGACATGCTGATGGAGGCTTCACCTTCATATTCGGATCCAACAGATCTACTTCTGCGAGCTTCTGTAGTACAGTTCTGTAAGTTCAAACAAAATACAACTGAATTCAGTTCACTTTTTCTGTGTCGTGCTGTAAAGGTGATTAAGTGGGGATAAAAATATACAGAAAAATATGCTCGAAACCTGGTTTTCACGGTCTCTTAAAAAACACCTCAACTTGAGTTGTTCATGTGTCACACTTAAAAATTCACAAAGCTCAAACCAATAAGATAAGATAAGATAACTCTTTATTGTCATTGCACAGCCATACATAGTACAACAGTACAACGAAATTGGAAAACTGTCCCACGTCGGCACCTCATATAACACAACACGACACGATAAGACACATCACAGCGCAACACAAACAACACAAACAACACAACAGAGTATAATAATTTAATAAAAAAGAAGAATAAGTGTATTTGTATTGCACATTGTTATTGTTACACAATAATTAGTATTGCACCTTGTTATAAATATTATTGTTACTGTTTTACAGTTGTTACCTCCCCTCCCAAAGAGTCCAGGTAGGTAGTCAATCAGGTCAGCTATTTGCATTGATTAGGGCTATTGCCCTGTTGTAAAAGCTGTCCCTGAGTCTATTTGTCCGGG
>VUQR01018360.1:47124-64348 GCA_015108515.1 Hemichromis elongatus | reverse complement strand
GCTAAACATGTCACTCCTGGTCTGATTGGGGAGGGGACCAGAGAAAACTACAGAGTCCGACATAGTTTGGGCAAAGTTACACACCGATTCAATATTGATTTTAGTGACTTCCGATTGACGTAACCGGGTGTCATTACTGCCGACGTGAATTATGATTTTACTAAATTTACGTTTACCCTTAGCCAGCAGTTTTAAATTTCCCTCAATGTCGTCTGCTCTGGCCCCTGGAAGACAATTAACTATGGTTGCTGGTGTCTCTAGCTTCACATGTCTCAGAACAGAATCGCCAATTACCAGAGTTTGACCCCCGGCGGGTGTGTCACCGAGTGGGGAAAAACGGTTAGACACATGAACAGGTTGGTGGTGTACCTGGGGCTTCTGTTTAAGACTATGCTTCCTCCTCATCGTCACCCAGGCCTCTTTCCCCAGCTGCAGGAAAGTGCAGGAAGGACAGGTGAAGAGGCCATGCTGCTAGCGAGTTGGCTACGAGCTAAGCTAGCGAAACTAAAGACACAGTGAGTGACTTTTGCGATAAATTAGGTAGTGAGTACACAGACAGTGTGCTTCGGATGAAGCACGTGAAGATTAAACTAGGAAAAGAAAACGGTATCTAAACGTTTTTAATTAAATTGCTATGCAGATAAGCTACTCAAAAAACACCACTGTGTTGGAACAGGAAGTGATACTCTACCGCAGAGAGAACGAACACCAAGTGACAGCGCCACCAACAGGTCAGGAAATGAAATCATGTTTGTATACAAAGCACACAAATATGTGGTACCAAATATATTTTACTGTATTTCTCCCACAAAAACAATGTAAGCAGTGTTTATCCCAACCAACACAAAGTTGCACATACTGTGGTCTACAGATACAAACAACAGAAGAATGTACTGACTACAGTTAAAGTAAAAAAACATTCTCGACCACCTCATGTTGGTAAGTTTTCAGCTCTGTAAAATACTGTGAATAGGCATACCGTGGTGTAGGAATACATTTCCCAAATATTTTAAACATGCTTTACAGTATTTTCACAGTCTACAGAACAGTCCAAGGGCAATACTGTACTACAGTAATGTGCTCATTGAGTATAGGGACATTTCTTACTATTCCCATTTCGTAAAGTCCGGATGATGGATGCTACAGTCTACCTGCTCACATTCGCTGTACCTATTGCCCAGCCTTCCTCATTGTTAGACCATGGTTGACAACATGGTCAACCAAAGTGGCTTTGATCTCATCAGAGATTACGTTCCTTGGCCTTCGTTGTCCTCGTCCTCATCCTCTAACTCTTACTCCTCTGGCTCTGCCTCTGTTTCAAATGTTGGCATCCATTGCTCCAAAACAGAAGATTTTACCTGTTGCCCTTTTATATAGCTCTGATTTCTAAATTGCAGTTATATGTAAAAGCTGTTTACCCATGTGATCAGTTAGTATGCAACTGAGTTTACAATTTTGAATGACAGTGTGTTTCTTCTGCAAACGAGATTGTCTTAATGAAAATTGTGCTAAATGCAGAGAATTGCGTTTAGTGTTTTGAAAAAAGTATGTTTTAAAACTGCAATTTCAGTGTAAAGCAGGAATTGTGCTTGTAGTTTAGCAGAACTGGTTCAGGAGGTTAGTGCATCAGTTACATGCTGTAGTCATTGTGTCTGTACTACAAGTAATTGTTTGTAAACAATTGGGGAAAAGAGTGTGTATCAGTACCTGTGTGTGCAAATTGTGATCATGGCATTAAACTCACCAAACTGAATTCAAAGGTTAAGAAGAGAGATTACAAAATGAAAGAGAAGCAAGGCCTCTGATTGTCATGGGTCTGTGGATGTTACAGACTGCGTTCAGTGTTGTGAGGAGGACCTGAATGCATACTTTCGGGCAGGCAGAGGCTACTTAAAGTGAATCATTTAATTGACTGTTAACACAAAAAAAACACAAGTCTAAAAAGGGAAACACTGGAAATGAACTACAAGAAAACACACAGAGGGAATGCCAGGAGAACAGACACTCTAACCATGTCTAAGAGGAAGCATGGCACCGTATACACACAGAGAAGGCTGATCAGGGAAATGGACACAGATGGAGAACGAGGTAACTCCTGAGCTAAATCACAGAAGATGGGACATGGGAAGAAAAACTAAAACCAAAGCACATGGACACATGGACTATCAAAATAAAGCAGGAAGTGAGATAACTTAGAAAACAGACAAATGAATAAACTTAATACAGGACACTTGAAACAAGAGGATGGTATGCTGAGGTAGGAATTCAACTCTTAATGACTGAGAACAGCACTAAATATACTAAGGTGGGGAAATACATGAAACAAAATAATTCTAAGTAGACAAGAATCACATCGGATATTAAAAAAAACAAAACTTGAAAGTCTAAAACACTTAAACACTGAGCAAAGTGACCATGACACTGATGTCAACAACAACAACAAAAGGGGTCCTGCTGGTAATGAGATAGGATAATGTAATAAGAGGAAGATAGAAGAAAAAAGGATTCAGTCAACATGGTGTTTAACTGCTTCCTCTTTTTCCCTCATTATTGTTACTGGATACTAGCATGTACTCATGAAATAAAGAGCTTCAGAAGCAGAGAGACCATGTGAGCTGGCGTGTTTGTGTGTTCAGGACACAGAAATGCTGATGCTTCTCCTTTGGGCCCTGTCAAGCACACTTAGCGTCAGTGTTTACAATGTAAAATGGGAGAAAGTCCCTGTAATTCCAGGAGGCCCGAAGGCAGGTGAGAACAGGAGGAAGACAGGAGCCAGGGGGAAATTGTTCGGATTTGGAAAAGCCCTCAGGGCTGTGTGTTCAAACACATGTGAAGGACGCACTCACCTCATGGTAAAATCACAGTCTATGATGTCATGAGTTTAGATTGATTTCCGCTGCAACGTAGGTTCCTCTGTCAGAGCAGCTCAACGGATTCGTGGTTACCCTCAGGCAAATTTGATTTATAATGCCGACAGGCTGAATACTGTTTTTCAAGGGCCCACAATGTGTCAGTGCTTTTCTCGCTCTATGATTCTTCCAGCGGTTTGATTTGAAAACAAAGATTATCTGTCCTAGTTCAGGACTGCTTTTATATTTTAAAGAGACAGTTTTTTTCAGGGTGGGGGCATGTCTATTGTGTTTGTGGAGAGTTAGAGAAGATTAATATCACTCTCTTGTCTGTATGGTAAAAGTAACTGCATGAAGTTTTGATGTTGCGGTAAGATTACCAGCGCAGCAGATGAAACAGTTTCTGCCTCTGACTGAACACAGAGGCAGAAACTGCCTGAAGCTTAAAGCTTTCATTGCATTAAACAAGACCAATTTCAAGTTACTTAATGAGGTTTGGATCAGTGGATTTTGACGTCATATAATAAAGCAAAGTTAGCAGTTTCCTGTTTTTTCTGAGCTAATTGCTAAGCTTTACCATGTTTTAAAGGGTGGTCTGTATGGTTTTTTTTTTGTTTCCTTTCATCTGACTCTTAGGAAGACAATGAATAATGATATTTTAAAAAATACATGGCTTATTTACAACTTTTTATTATGGATTTTCTGATTAAAACCCGTAACTTATGTAAACCAAACCTAGACTGCCTTTAATCACTCTAACAGACATTAATATGTAATAAAATGCACTTGATTCACATGCAAGCAGATTATTTCTTCTGCTTAGTGAGAAAGAATGAACTAGATCAGATGTGCAAGAGTAGTCCTGAAACAAGTCATTCTACAGATAGGTCACAGAAACATACAGGCTTCGCTGTAAAGAGCTCAGGCTGTCACACAGACAAAGTCATTGGCCGTTTTTCTCTGTTTTTTTCCACTTACAAATTTCCCACCTGTGGGACTAATAAAGGTCATCTTATCTAATCTTAAACAGTCTTAGAGTAGAGGCTACTTTTGCTTTTAGTGCTAAAAAGTATCATTTGATTGTAATTTATACTTTTATCTAATATTAAATACACAAATTTACTGCTGAAAGCAGTAGACTAAGTGCAGGATCTGACAACTAACCACCAAACAAAGGTGGACTGCCCGTGTTGTGCCTAAAAGTGATTGACTGCTTCATTGACTGAATCTTTGTTTGCTTTGGTAAACAAAAAAGGTTTTATGTAATATAAAGAAATGACCTGATTCAAGTATCTTTATGACTCTGTGTTATTGTACCTACATTATAACCAATCCAGTGTTTTTTGTCGACTTTAAATATCTTTATAAATGGACTGTTTCTTTAATAGACCTTTTCTACTCCACTTGAGCACTTTACACAACATGCTTTATTCACCCACTCATACAAGTACTATTTTTTACACTTAAGAGCTGTCTATCTAACAGCCACACACATTCGTACTCTGATGAACGCATCGAAGAGCAACCTGGGGTTTGATATCTTACCCATGGACACTTATGCATGCAGACTGGAGACTGAAAAAAACAGGGATCGAACCACCAACCTTCCAATTTGCAGTTGGCCTGCTCTAGGTCCTTCATCACATCCTTCTCCTCCTCCTTCATATCTTACAGAACTGTGACATTATATTTGTTGCAGTTTAGGCTGTTCCCTTGGCCAGAACTCTTATTTAATGCCACTGACAATTTTTGCCTGGATAGTTTTAAAGGAAATTTAAAAGTCGCTTTTTTGGACAGATATGTTTGACATCTCTTTGACAGATTATAGGCCAACAACTCGTTTACAACAATGTAATCCATTTTCTGCAAATGCAGGAAATAATTTTCCAGCAGACTGTTATTTTTGCCACAACATCCATAAAAATTAAAGTTAATGATTAGCCATATATACTTTTAAATTACACCTACTAATCTGAAGGTACAGGACAGGCATATAAGTGCTTCCGGGCACCTGTGCACGCAGGTTTGATCCGCTATAAACGCCAATGGGAGACATGCAAACAAAATAAAATAAAACAAGCTTCAAACATCTTCTACTAACGTAGGTGGGAATGGTCATTGAGTCCCATTCAGCACCAAGATGATGTGAGATTCAGCGAAGGCCGCTCTCCGCATCCCCCTCGCCCATCCCCTCCCGCCAGCTGCCACTTGCAGTAGTGGTGATGCTGCTCCCTGGCGTGTAGAGGAGGAGAGAGAGCGTGCCCGCTGCCCAATGACAGCGCAGGATGCTGAGAGAGGCTGCTCGGGTGAATGGAGGCGACAAGATGCCGTCTGGAGCGGCGAAGAAGAGGAATTAACATCGATAAAGGTAAAGCCCGTGCGTTTATTTTACCTCACATCAGATCTGTTCGCTTTTCATTATAGAAGAATTAACGCCTGCCATGCGCGGAGGTTTTTCCCCCCTCCCTTCTTGAGGGTTTTGTGAACGACTTGCCGGGGGAAAAAGGCACAGGCTGTGTGCGTTTTTAAAGAAGAAGAAGAAGAAATCCTCCTAATTCCGTGGTGGCTGATTGCATAGCCAGTCAGTGCCCACTTGATACGTTAGAATTTGCATTTTTAAGCCGTGTCGAAGCGATAGAGCAGCGAAGTCTTTCAAAATAAAGGTTTCAATCGCTTTCTCCACGGCGGGTTAGACTAATATTTCATTGGTGTATTCAGACGCACACCACGCTGGAGCCATCGAAAATGTAGGCCCAGTGAGCTGTCAATTGCTCGGTCGTGCCTTCCTTTATTACTGTGCTGCATTAAATGTATCTCCTATTCACCCAGTGTCAAAAAGGCGACATATGGAGAAACACCTCAGCTCAAAAGAGGCGCTCATGATTTAATGAAGGCGACCGTGATTTCGGCGAGTTTGACATTTCCCTTCCCCCCCGCCCGTGACATTTTACATTAGGAGCCTGTAGCACAAGCTGGACCATCTTTTAATACTTGAATCTGGTGGATAAGTGGACAAATGCATTTTCTCATCTAGTCACCCAAACGTTAAAGTCCATGGGAGGCATTCGGGGGCGTCATGGCTCTGTAGTAGAATACCTGATGAGGAGGCTGCATGTGTTGCACTTGATCGCGTAAGGAACCGGTTGGCGAGCTTGGCCGCCTTCACATAAATTACTAACTATTATCGGCCCATATGACAGCCTATTTATAGAAAATGTCCTTCTTTGTCCGCCATTGGCATGCGCTCTGACCTCACATTACCACTCCATATAGTTTAGTAGGCTGGTCGTTTCATCGGTTTTCTCAGGGTAAGAACAAAATATCCCCGTGCAGCCTTTCATAAAATGTCACGATTGCCTGATAGGAAACACTCCCCCTGACCCCAGAGGTAGCCCAAGCATCCCCTGTGGTGAAAGCTTTTTTTCGGGACATCTGTACCCTCTCTGCTGTTTCCGCACCATTTCTCTCTGATCGTTTCTTTATAAAGAAACCGCCAAAGTATTTGCTATTAGGTTTGTCACCTCAGCGGCATAATCTATGTTGCAAACCCTTCAAAAACAGGCGTGTTTGATTTTTATGATCGAAATAATAAGCCCACAGCAGAAAGCTTGGATAATAAAGTCTGTATAACAAGCTTGTTGTCATAATGGAATAAGCCCTGGTTTCCCTTCTGATTTGTCATGGAACCTTTTGTTATCCATATAAGGTAGATGATTGCAGTTGGGCTTGTCGTCAGCTGGCATCCCTTGGGGTTCTTCTAAATTATCACTGTTTCTGCAAAAATACGATACTCTCTTTTTTCTCCAATTTTTGACTGTTTTGTTATTCTGGCTTTTGTCAGCAGTGTGCCTTCAGATGCAGCTGATTCAATTTTCCTTTAGAAAAGGGTTATAACAACAGTAAACAAGCCCCCATAGTCTTTTATTCCACAGGATATAAGGTAGAACATAGCACTTCATTATATTTGTTATAGATACTCTATTTACCAGTGTACCAGCACAGATGCAAATTATTACTGGAGTCTAGCTTCAAAATTTCCAAACAAAAACTACTAAATGGATGATTTAGTATGAATTTTTTTTTACTATTTGTTATCTTATTACCAAACCACGAGCATTTACAGATTTCCCTCCAACTCTTCTACCACTGCAAGTGCAAGGAGTGAAACACATGACACGTGGCACAATGATGTGCTTGGGATGTGCCATGTGGTGGACAGGGAACACTGTGCAATGTAAAAGCCTTATCACTAGCATCTGATTTCTGTTAGGACAGAGAAAGGCACACTTTTGGTGTCTTTACACTAGCGGTGACAGTCTATTGTGCTTTCAATAGCTGTGTTTGTATCAGCACTGGTACCAAGCCAGTTTTCCTCTTTTAGAGAAAAATCAGTGAGGTATTTTGGACAAAACGTCTTGCTGTGAGATGGCTCGTGGTGCAAGAAAAATTAGTTAGAGCAGAGATGGCTAGAGGTTGAATTAAAGGCATATATATTTATATTTTTTTAAACATTTCCCAGTATTATTCTGCTTGTGACGTTTTCCTGTAATTTCAGGGTTTATATGCCTAACTCGGAGCAGAAGTTGGATAGCTTAAAAAGCTTCAGCGTGGGCCAGGAAGACTGGAGTCACTGCCTGAATCGTTGGCTCATCATTTGTTACACAAGTTGAACTCAAAGAATAATCCTAATTCTGTAGAGACTCACATTTATATATCCTAACAAACTCTGATTCACTGGATATTTTCTGACACATTAATGCCTCAAGTCTGAGCAGTGTCATCTATCAGCAAAAACTAATGATTATGAGGCTCATTAACAGGACAGTTCTAATTTGTTAAAAGATGCTTCTGTGCAGTCTTTTGCTGGATACGCTGTTTTTTTTTTCTCCCATAAATTTACCAACCAGACTTCACAGAGCTGCCGTAGCAAGCTGACCACTGAAGATAACAGCTGCAGGCTTTGTTGTTGCACATGTCAGCATGTTTGAACTTTGCATTTAATTTGGTGGTGTCTCTTGGTGCATGTAAAGTTAAAAAAGAGTTTTTTTGCAGCTAAAGGATATGGATGAAGTATCTAAAGGCATGCTCTGTCCAAGCCTTTAGACAGATTCCATTTGATTTTCTTTTACCCTTTTTAAATATATACATATATCTGTCCAGCCCATTCTGTTTCCAGACACCTGTTACTTAATACAGCTAGCAGAGGAGACACTGTCTCGTTGGACTTCCTCAGCATGGCTGCAGTAATCGCTCCTGGGCAGGCGTTGATTTAAAGATGAAGCTTCAGTGAAAGCAGCTGAGGGTCCCCGTCATCCAAAATCGCACTGAATTTCATACACTGCCCAACCTGTCGACACGCTCCACTGTGCCATTAATTGTCATTTTATCTGTCCTTCAAAGTAAAAATGAAAAAAATTTGCAGAATAAACCCTCAAGTAGTTGTTGTGCCGCTGGAGCTCACACCAGCTACAATTGCACATTTTAAAAAAATATTTTTTACCAGACCTTTTCGAAACGTGTTCCACCGTTACGTCAGATGACTAAGGTGCTTTATCTTTGTTAGCTCAGGCATAGTCACCATGGCAACTGGGTCTGCGTAACAAGTGTCACCAAAGGAGACGCTTTGATGGAAGAGTCTGGTTCTTTTTAACTTACACTGAATGCCTGTGAGCTCAGTTAACGTTTGTCTTATATAGGGTTATACGGGGTTATAAAGGGTTATTTAAGGTATTATCAGCCATCGTGTAATAGGACATAATGGGTCACATCACTTTTAAATAAATTATAAGTTCGATAAATCTTGTGATATATTTAAACTAAAGATAGCACAAAATGACACATCCATTATTACACCCATTAAAAATTAATTCTTCCACATCATTTTCTCCCATTTAGCCAGTGATGTCTGCTTTGTTTTAAAGTCTTTTAATTTCTGAAAAAAAGGGCCCCATAGTATGGCATTACTCTTATGTTTTCATATTTACCTAATCCGTTCACGTGTTCGAAAAATGACACCCAGTCAAAAATATCCATTTATTTTCTTCATTGCAGTCTGGAGTCTATGCCAGATGACACTGGGCAAAGAGGCGGCGTACACCCTGGATGGACAGGTCGCCAGTCTAACACAGGGAAAACGCAGAGAGTCAGACAACCATCCACACTTTACTGTTTGCACATAGCACATAACAACAGGCAGTTAAGAGCTAACAGCTGCAGCATTGTGCTGATCCCAAAGACACGCTCAGTCCCTAATTCTTTAAAGTCTTATTGTGAATATCAGTGTGAGTTAAATTATCTGTTTATGAGACAATAAAATACTGCAGTGCTTTACTCTGTTCTGTTGCTATGGGCGTGAATCTTTTAGCTGTCTTTTTCAATTTCTTTAGATATTGCATTGACTGCACTGTTCGATGCACCGTGATACTCTGTGTTTATGTGCTCTGATGCTCATCATACCGCTACCAGCATGCTCAGTCATGCTTCTTTGTATGTGGGACATGTTACAGGCTAACTGCTTATTAAAACCACTTTACAAACAACACATTTTTCTCCACGCAAGAGGAGCTAATTAGGAATCAGCACTGTCTCAATTGCTAATTGGATCGGTACTGTATCATTACATCTTTTTATTATAAAAACAAAACAACTAATAGCCTCTCTTAGTTTTAATTACATACAACAATATCATCAGAATTGTTAAAAACCTTAAAAAATGACTTTAGATGTTTGAAATTAAATGAGATGTTTCTTTAGTATATCAGTAAAATTTCCGTGGATATCATTGTTTAGTCTACTGCACAGTAACCAAGCATCAGTGAATGGACATGTTATATATTGTTCCTGTGCTTCAATTAGGGATCATTAATGAGATTTACTGTAGATCACTGCTGGACAGTGCCAAATCCAGTGGGATGCTGGGATTTTCCCCGCAAGTCACATATATTGTGACAATTTGCTTCTATTAAAACTAAAAAATGATAAAACTATTTTTTTTTCAATCCATAGTTTAATATTTTGCAGGCCAGGTCTGTTTTGGTATTCTTTTCTGAATGCAGGTTTTTTTTTTAGTAAATGCTTTGTTTCACTGTGCCTTTCATGTGACACGTACAAATAGTGGTTATTTATCTAACAGAAGCTTCTCTCCTGTTTCCTCAGATCTGACTTTGATCTACTCCACCTTTTCAGACATGAAATAAGTCACCCATGTGCAGTTCTAAGAGTCAGAGCAGTCTCATTATAACTCGCCCCTGTTAAGGACCCTTCTGGTGGCTACACCGCCGAATCACAGGACATGTACGGCAGTGCCAGAGCTGTAGGCCATGTAGAGAGCAGCCCCGTACGGTCCCCGCGCCTACCAAGGTCCCCCAGACTGGGCCATCGAAGGGCACACAGTGGGAGCGGGGGTGGTGCGGGGGGCAAGACGCTCTCCATGGAGAACATCCAGTCCCTCAACGCTGCCTATGCTACTTCGGGGCCCATGTACCTGAGTGACCACGAGGGCGTGGGCTCCACTGCCACCTACCCAAAAGGCACTATGACTCTGGGTCGCGCCACCAGTCGGGCCATGTATGGGGGCCGTGTCACAGCCATGGGCAGCAGTCCTAATATTGCTTCTGTGGGGCTGCCTCATGCTGACCTTCTGTCTTACAGTGACCTGGGCTCCCTCTCCATGCTGCACCCCCACCACCACCAGGGGGTGCCCTCTGCTCTGCTGAGACAGGCAGTGCGGGGCAGTGGTGGGGAGCTGCTGGAGATGCAGGCCCAGCTCAGGGAGATGCAGAGGGAGAATGAGATGCTTCGACGGGAGCTTGACCTGAAGGACAGTAAGTTGGGATCTTCCACCAATAGCATCAAGAGTTTCTGGAGTCCTGAACTGAAGAAGGAGAGGATAATGAGGAAAGAAGAGGCGGCTCGTACGTCAATCCTCAAAGAACAAATGAGAGTCACTCATGAGGAGAACCAGGTGAGACAAGCCCTCGTAGCTGTCATAATCCACTCATTACTGCAGTGCTTTTGTCTCTTGCCTTTCTATTTTTTTCACCTACTGTCCTTTTTGAGCTGTGACTGTGCTTTCACCACGCTCTCCTTCTGCAATAGACCACAGTCATCCTCAGTCCAAGATTTCAGAGAATTATTGCAGTCATGATTTTCGATACTTGTGGGAACCTTTCTGGAAAGAGTTATTTGTGTACATAAATATTTAACACGCCGACACTCTCCTCTTCTACTACTCCTCTGCAGAATCAATGTCACCCCAGCCACAGGAAATACAAAACCCTAATCGAGTTTTTTACAATATACTTGAAATCTGAGCTTATTAAGTTAAAAGCGCCGGGACGCTGCCAACAGGTGAACTGAACTTCCTGCACACAGTATAATTTTAGTGTATTTTTTTTAAATGTTCAGCAGATTGGCCCTAGAGGGGGGAGATGTCAAAAGGTTTTCTGCTTGCCTCAGTGTGGGGGTGTAGTCATGGCCCAGTTAAATCACTGCCTGACAAGAGTAGGCACAAGGCCCAGAGACAATTGTCAAGGACTCTTAAACACTCTCTATCTGTCTTATTCTCTCACTGTCATTCTCATTTTCCACTGTCTGTCCTTTATTCGCACTAGATTCGATCATCTCTGTTTAGCTCTGTTCACCTGGCCTTCACTGCATTCACTTTAAGAGAGCATTCATTGCGCTTTTGGAGTTAATGAAGTAAAAGGCTAATCTGCAACTGCCTTCTTCTTTTCCACTGACCTGTGTGCATGGCGCACAAATACCTACAGATAATAAAGTTGATAAAAAAAACCCAGCTGCGCTTGCAGTCATGTTGAGAAAATGCTCGCCCTGATTTTAAGCATTTTTATGTCAAACATTGATGGCAGAAATTAGAAACAGTTAGCTGACTCATAGTGCGGAGAGAACATTTGGAGTTGAAGCCCTCGGTTCAGTTGGATATGTCATTGCTGATGATACAGTGCACTAGATTGTGGAGTAGGTCAGCGTATTGCTTGTCTGGCCAGACTGAACTGTACAGTATGGTTTTTCTTTTTGTGGCAGGCTGTGGTATGATGCAGCAAATTGAAGAATACCTCAGTGATTTTAAAGGTTAAATATGACCAGCCGGCTGGCGTCTTTGTGCCAGTTTGAGATGTGAATTAAAATAACAAACAGCCAGTGGGGCATTCATTACTCAAAGCAGCAGACGGTGTCTCTCCACCCTTCAAGGTCAAAGAAGGATGGTGTTAGCAGGACCGTCACATGACTGTCTGTCGGCACATCGGCTTGGATTTATGTATAAGAAGACCACTTTATAAAACAAATCAGTTTGGACACACCTGATTTGACTGGAGTTAAAAGGGGCTGCATTTTGTATTTTTGTAGTTACAGCAGTGTCATGTGGCTAAAGGGAAAGATGCATCACAGGCTGGATGACTAAACCTGCTAGAAACCCTCATAAAGTGTGTGGGGCAGGTGAACTTTGATTCTTGCCTTTCTTTATGATTTCTAACTAAACAAAGGGGTGCTTGTTTGGGACATGACATTTCCTTGATTTGTTTTTGAATCCTCACCTGAATAAAAATGATTTCATGATTTGTAACACATCAATTTGGCAACAGTTCTGTAGATTAAACACAGCCTTTGTATTTGAATGACAGACAGACTGTCTGGTTTTCATGCAAAATGATTGTGAAATTATCCACTTTATGTCTTCATTACTGATGAGTTTGTGGTACGATTTCGAATCAGGATTGAGTCAAAGATTTAATATAGAAACAAGTTTTGTATGTAAATGTGTCTGTTCGATTGCGGTGTCAGTGGCAAAACCAAAGCAGTTCTCTACATTCAGTGCATTTAAGTACTGAGTCCTGTATGCATTTTTAGCCTGGATTCAGACATTGCAGTGGCTGAATACGTCCTGTAGAACACGGAGGCTACACAGTGTTGGCTTTAATAGGTTTTTACTTGCCATAAATATATTTAGCCTTGTCCAGTCCATAGTCATCATCTGGACTGAGTGATATTTATGTTTCTCCTCGTAGGGCTCATTAATGAAG
Source organism: Hemichromis elongatus (assembly GCA_015108515.1). Taxonomy (NCBI): domain Eukaryota; kingdom Metazoa; phylum Chordata; class Actinopteri; order Cichliformes; family Cichlidae; genus Hemichromis; species Hemichromis elongatus. Next base: position 51,456 of record VUQR01018360.1, on the reverse strand, counting down.
TATGTCAGCTAATAAAAGGCAGATGTGCCTTGTTACTATAATTGGTCTTTTCTAAGTTGATTTCTAGGCTGCAAGGCGTCCTTACATAAGTGCATACTTGCGGTGGGATGTGTTGGTCACACCCACTGGGCTTGTTCAGAGGCTGAGTGAGGAGCAAATTGCTTCATTAATAATGGAGTAATTTCAGGCCAATCATTACATCTGTCTTGCAGAACTCTTTACAGTTGCATCAGGTGCCTCGGGCCTCTATTAGCTTGAGCAAATGCCATGCATTATTTATCTTGTGAAATCTAGAATAAGGGAAGATGTGCTTCTTTTTTTAGACAAACTTTTTTAAGACACACACTCTGGCACACTCTTAGAGTTCGCCTTTTGTCTGTTTTGTAAAGCAGAGCTTTCAATGTGAGTGAAATACCAAGCTTAGCCTGCAGAGCTTTAATCAGGACGTTCGATGGTCATGACTGGAGGTAACGATTACTGATTAGCCCGGGACTGTGTGCATTTTAATGTAGTGTGGCTGAGGCTGTTATAAAACTGTTCTTTTTTGACTCAAATTCACCAAATGTTTTGCTGTGCTCAAGCTGAAGAAGAGCTGCTGGAGGCAAATATGTGAGCTAGAGCATACTATATCTGACTGAGTCATGACCACTGCTGCTCAGCCACCCAGTCAGACTGCATCAATGCATTTCACAAAAATGGAGGCCGAGCTTCCCAGTCCCTCTGCTCTGTGTCTGTGCATGGGTGCAATGTTTGCTTATTTTATGCAGGAAGATGCCAATCTTTACATGGTGCTAGCACAAGTGTGAACCTGTGAATCTCACCAGAGGGTTGGAGTATATTTTGAACACACTACTAAAAAGCATTCATGCTTGTATTCCACATATCTGTTTGTGTAGTGGGTGTGAGTGGACGGGTGTGTTTGCATTCTTAATTAGCGGTTACTTCCTTTTGTAGTTTTGCTTGCTTGTAAATGTGTGCACAGAGGTTTAATTGCCAGAATGTGTTTGTGTGGGACAGGATAGTTAATTGTTGGTATGTATGATTCATGGCTCAGGTGAAGCCACTACGGAGTACATTGGTGCACTTTGTTGATTTATCCCATTTCATTAAGTAGCAAACAAGCTTGCAGCTGTCATACACACATGATGAGCAAAAGTACCGATGACACGTTGAGTCATGTCACAGTCAGCGTCATGTGAATAGTCACTTTGCTTAAAGTGCCCATGGATCCTTCCCGTGCCTGCCACTCTCCATCAGAGCACATAAGATGGCTGCTGCCTCATCCAGACGACAGGAAGGTGTTGAAATGAGGAGGCCGCCTCCCTATTTTATTTTGACAAGATGAGAAGAAAATGCAGTTTACATAGGGCAAGACTGCTAGGATTACGATGTTAGTGGAGGATAAAAGACAATAAAAAAAGGCATATGACATGTTACAATCCCCCTTTTCTCCAGAATCGCATCAGTTTAGATTCAGAGCAGAGATTTGAGTGCAGAAAATCTTAACAAGTAAATAAACTAGTAATAAAAAATATGCACAAATGTAAGCCAGAAAATAAAATGTAATCACACAGTTAATGACACTGCATGTTTTGCATTTCTCGAGGAACGTACTTGAATCTTGTTATTTCAATACATCACAGCGAAGCATGTCAAAATACAATTGGGGGAAAATTGATCTGATCCCCTGCTGAGTTTGCTCACTTGCATAGAAATTAACTCTCATTTTCTCTGATTTTAACGGTAGTTTAATTTTAATGGAGATAGACAGAATATCCCCCAGAAATTCAGAAAAAAAATTACATGAAAGTTAAATCCCTGTTGGCACGCACAGTTGTAAGACAGCAGTAAAACGTTTCTTGTAGTTGCTCAGCAGGTCTTCACACATATCTGGTGGGATTTTTGGCCCACTTTTCTTTACAGACACTCTCTGAATCCTTGAGGATTTTTTGGCAGCTGCTTGGCAACTCAAAGCTTCAAAGTCTGGAGACTGGCTAGGCCACTCCATGAACAATATGTATTTCTTCTTTAGCCATTCCTTTGTTGCCTTGGTGATATGTTTTAGGTCAGAGTCATACCAAAGACCCAACCATGACCTGATTGATGGAGGTTCTCATCCAAGGTTTTACAGTACATGGCCCCATTCATTGGCCCCTCAATGCAGTGATGTTGTCCTCTACGGTAAAAAACAAAACAGCCCCAAAGAACAATGTTTCCACCTCCATGCTTGATTGTGAAGAGGATGTTTTTGGGGTCATACTCAGATTTTTTTCTTCGTCCAAACACGGCAGGAGGAGTTGATGCAAAAGAGCTTGATTTTAGTTTAGCCTTCTCTGAATTGTGTATGTCAAACTTAAGACAGCCTAGAACATGTGCCTTCTTGGGCAGGGGGACCTTGCAGGTGCTGCAAGAGTTCAATCTATTAAATTGTAATGTGTGTTATTGATGGTGTTCTTGATGACTGTGGTTCCAACTGCTCAAGATCTTTTAAGAATCTCCAGATAGAGGGCGATTTACAGTTATTTGATATTTCTTCCATTTGTGAATAATCGTATCAGCAGCTGTCTCCCTTTTCCAAAGATTCTTGCTGATGGTCTTGTAGCCCACTCCAACCTTGTGCAGGTCTACAGTCTTGTCTCTGACATTTTTTGACAGCTCTTTGGTCTTACCCAAAGATGGTTTAGAACAGGCGTGTCTGTAATATGTGAATTCTCCCAAAGGCTTGGTTTTAGGGGATGAAATACTTATTTCATTCAATGACTTATAACTTTTATGTAAGGTGGGGTGAACACTGGCAACTATTCTCACATTTACATCAAAGGGCAAATTAGAATCACCAATTAACCTAACCCCACTAACAGTCTTTGGAGTGTGGGAGGAAGCCAGAGTAGATAGTGGTAGTAGTAGTAGTAGTAGTAGTAGATCCCATGCAATCACCGTGTGGGAACACTGCTAACCACTGCACCACTGTGCTGCCATGATAATATGTCTCACTGCATTAAAATAAAACCATCATAAAAAGTAGAGGATGTTTATTTTTATGTAACACATTCAGCAGGGAGCCAAATATTTATTTCCCTTAATGTAATGCAGATTATTGGAGGTAAAAAACTGACATTTAAAAGAGTTGCACGTCATTTCTTTTTTTTTTTCATGTGCGGTTCTGTTTTGAATTCATGCCTGATTAAAAAACCACATCATGATTTCAAGCACATTAATTTGGTAACATTCCTGTAGATTAAACACAGCCTTTACGTTTCAGTGATACACAGACTAGCTGATTTTTCATGCAAAATGACTGTGAAATTATCCACTTCACTCCATCATTACTGATAGGAATGTACATCATTATATTGCATCAGTGTGAAGACGATTTAATATTGAAGTATTAAATTAACTTGCTGTTATTCATAGCACATAAGCCTGAGCCTAATGGATACACTAAACCCATGAAGTCAACACAGAATTAGTAAAGAAACACACAAACTGTGTCACAGGTTTAAATCTACTTTTGATGGTTGGTGCATGTTAATCCCACAGTTTCTGCTACCTGCCTCATAAATCTATAGTATTAATTTATAGTGTATATGTTGTTAATTAATTGCAACATGCTACAAAAAAAAATCAACTTTGTGAACATTTAAGAAAACATGGGCTCCTTCTATAACTATAACAAGGACTGATAAATCATGATTAGCAGAGACATGCACTGACAATTAATGAAAGGCAAGCAGTGTTGATGAATCAATCAGTGGTTCAAGTGTTCAATGTGCAAATGGTCCGCACTTACTCACTTCAAGAGTGCAGAAATGATTTACATGTTTTTCTCCTGTGCTCAAAATCTATGTCCTGCATCTTGAGAGACATTACCATCATCAGCTTCCTGCACTCTTGAACTGGTGGTAGGTTCAGTCAGTCCTGTCACCCCCATATTTAATGATACACCACCATGGATGAACTTAGGGTTAGGGTTAGGGTGCATCCATAAAGATAGCAGAATGTGTTAATCAAACACACAAAAAACAACAGTGCTCTCTCACATTGCTGGCAACACACACATATTTCCTACTTTCAGGAAAAAGAGAAAAAAGGTGTGATATACCTGTGGGAAAGTGCTTTTTCACTTACAGTGATGATGAAGTAGCCTACAGTAGTTAGTGGTCATAAGTGGATTGATATTATCTCAGCAGTTAAAAATATGGGGTGATCACATTTTGTTATATATGTACATGTATGTGTGTGTTTGTGTGCGTGTGTATGAGAAATGGTTGAAAACACAGTTACAATAAATGTTTAATTTAAAAAAAAGTATAGACAGCAGCATTCTCATTA
>VUQR01018360.1:26492-39094 GCA_015108515.1 Hemichromis elongatus | reverse complement strand
TTTCTAAACTGAGTAAAAACTACCGAGCTGAATTAAAGAAAAAAAAAAAAAAAAAAAAGTGTATTAAAGGATAGCTAGAATTTTCACTTTCATGCTGGATGAGGAATCAAACCTTCAAAGCATCTTGGATTTGACATAATTCCATACAACATATTTTAGGATGAAGGACCCCACCCTCTTTACACAAGCATGTTGTACAGCAGCTGGATGTGACACTAGCGATATCAGACTCATCCAATGAACCACTGTAGACACCACCAGCCTCACTGCAGAGGCCTGACATCACTTCCTCAAAATAAATCATGACATCATCGCTGAGCTGACACAGCCCCTCTCACTCGGCTGGATCCGTGCCGAGCGGGCCCCAGCCTCCCTCGGTGTAGTCATGTGATGTGCAGGCTCTAGGATCCTGTTGATTTTCATACGGCGTGCGGGGAAGTCCCGCCTCCTTTCTCCTCCTGTGCTGTGCAGGAAGACCCTGCATCTCTCCCCCTTTCCTCTCTCCCACTGCTGTGTTGATGCTGATGGAAGCACGAATAATCCTCCCTCCCTCTCTTCCCCTACATCCCTCCCACCCTCTCCTCCTCACTCACCAGAGACAGTGCACGGTATATAGCCTGCCTGCTGCTGCCATGGAAACAGGTGTGGTTGTTTATGACAGTGAGAGGCCAGTATGCAGGGAGATAGAGAGACAGAGAGGCATACAGAGGCAGGGAAAGGGAAATAAAGAGCAAGATTTACTGACCAGGTCGATGTACCAGTGATTACATGTGGATGGAATAAAATCACTCTTCTTTAAAGGTACGATGTCTTGTCTCGATTGCAGCAGTGTTAGTTCATTGATGTTCGTCTCGTAACACAGAGACTGAGGTGAGGTGCAGCAGCAGCAGGGCGAAGTGCATGTACAATGTGCAGTGCTCATACATTGACGTTAACCCCTCAGATCCTTGTCTGGTACTTCATTATTCCTCATCACATTTCCCACCTTCCTCTGCAGCGGGCTATCACTGACCCTGCTAATGGCCATAAGTTCATAAGTTCAGAGTCACCAAGAGGAAAGAAGGAGGGACACAAAAAAGAGAGAAAGACAGAGAAGAACAAGGTTGCTCCATGCTCTGCTGGAGAGGGAGATGGACCATGGCTAATCTTAAAGACGTTGTATTATTTATTTAAAAAGCTGTGAAGCTAAAGCTGCACTCACAGTCGCAGTCTAGAGACTGGATTCTGCATTGATCTGCAAGCATCTACGGCAAAAGCTACGGCTCGTTACTTTTCTTCCTTTCCCCCCTGCGCTTTTCTCTTTCGGTCCTGGTTGATCTCGCCGTATTGGATGTGCGCTCAATATTTCCCAATGGTGATTAATCCTCCGAGCTGCCACACGAAGCTGAGTAGAAGGCTTCTGATTTCACCGACAGATACTGCAGTTGCTCTCAGTCAGACCAAAGAGCTTTTTCCATTCTTGGCTTATCTCACTATATCTTTCTGTTCCTCCTCCCCCCCTTCGGTCTCTGTATCTGTATTTCTCTTTAAATCTTTTACCCTCCATATGTTTCCTGGACTCTTGTCTTTAGTTCAGATTTATTTGCAGCATGCAACTTTTGGACATGCCAGTCCTGGTTTTGAGGTGTGTCTCCTCCGCATGTTTGTGTGCAGGACACCAAAATTGCCTCTCTGGAGCGCAACATTCGGGACCTGGAGGATGAGATTCAAATGCTGAAGGCAAACGGCTTACTGAACACAGAGGACAGAGAAGAGGAAATCAAACAGATGGAGGTCTACAAGAACCACTCTAAGTTTATGAAGACAAAGGTAGAGACTACCTGCAGTGTGCATGCAGATGCAGAAAAATCTGATGCTGTTAAACTATGGCTTAATATAAAATGGCAGGCATGTTGTTCAAAGTACAGAGCTGTGAACAAGAGAGAGTACTGAAAAATGTTGTGTTACATAAATGAGCCGCTTTAACACATAGTGAGAACGGCAAAATGTCCTGTCGGCAAAAAATCTGAAAGAGGCTCCGTGCCAAAAGTGGGAAAAATGCAAACTCTGCAAATGCACACTTTAACATTTGAAAACACTTTTCCTCCTTAATTACACACAAAAAGCACATCACTTTATTAATCTGTGGCCACAAGATGAACAAAAAGAGTCTAAAGTTAGAGTCATTTTGGCACCCACAAAGCCACAACGAAAGCTTTGTTTTCACTGAACTGACTTCAGTTGCTTGTTTTCAGACCAGACTGTGATGATAAGTTGTGCTTGCATATCAGAGTTAGAGTCCTACACTCAAGCACAGCCACCTACTACCTGTGATAGTGTCAAGGTGTGCGTGTCTGTGACTTTTGGGGCTCACGTACGTGCCTTTGGAGTGTTTACGTTTTCCTCTCCGTATTAAAGGAACAGCCACAGTTTTGTTCTTCTATTTTTAGACTTCTTTTCATCAATCATGAATAGAAATGATGTATAATATATGATGAATGCAGGGGAGTTAGTCCCAAATGCATATTTAATGAGGGAGAAGCATGTTGATGAAAATAGTGCGAAAGCTCTGCAGACTAGCTCGCTGTTCCCGTTTGCGAGCGTGAAATCGTTACACTGCTCACGTAACGGGTCCGTCACAATGATCTGCTTCCTGTCATGTACAGATTGACCAGCTGAAGCAGGAGTTGTCAAAGAAAGAGTCGGAACTGCTGGCTTTGCAGACGAAGCTAGAGACCCTCAACAACCAGAACTCAGACTGCAAACAGCATATCGAGGTGCTCAAAGAGTCTCTCACTGCCAAGGAGCAACGTGCTGCCATCCTGCAAACAGAGGTAATAAAACAAGCTCAACTTATTTGTACACATGCAATAAATTAACTTAACAATACATCGCTTCACAAACATTCTCAAGCTCCTAGCCAAACTGAGCAAACAACAGGCTCGCCCTGGGCCCGAGGCTTATTACTGCAAATCATATCAGCAGTTTGCTTTGAAAGCTTTGTAGTAAGTGAAGTGCAACCTAAGTCATTACCAATGAAAACTGTTGCCCAGTGTACTGTCACAGCTCATAGACCAGAAAACATTACCGATCTGCACTAACAAGTAACCGTAGTGAATTATTAGAATACTTCCCTAATAAATACTCACCCTGCACCTTTGTTTGTTTGTTTTTTACCAGGGTTACTATAAGTAATTAAATCAAAGTGCTTTTATCTACAATGCTACACTTGGAATAATAAGTTAAGTCCACTTTATGTGCTTCCTCTGACATGTACTAATGTGCTTCAGGTTGATGCTTTACGTCTACGTCTGGAGGAGAAAGAGTCCTTCTTGAACAAGAAAACCAAGCAGCTGCAGGACCTGACGGAGGAGAAGGGTACTCTTGCCGGAGAAATCAGGGACATGAAGGACATGCTTGAGGTCAAAGAAAGGAAGATTAATGTCCTGCAGAAAAAGGTGAGAATAGAAGGAAAGAAGACGTCACCATATAGAAACTTTAAGGGAGGGAATACACTTTAAGCATAATTTTGGATTGCCCACATTACTCTGCTTTTTAGTTGTTGTTTATTTTTTGACTACAGTGCAGTATAGTGTGGAGGCATGTCTAATTACTCCAGATATAGTCCCACATTTGAAATGAACAGTGACTGTGTGGGTTGTTTCGTCACTTTTCCGTATCCTGGACTAAACCAGTCACTCTGTGGAGATATGAAGCTGGGAGGTTACTCTCTCCATTAAGTGTGAGAGAGTCTCATTCTCTCAGGGGAAAATGCCCATAGAAAGACAAGCAAGAAGATATTTCTGCCTCACTGGCTCTCATTTGTGTGTGTGCTATAAATACTCACAGAGTGTTACTCCATATCTCACCCAGACCTGCTCTCCCCTTCCCTTTGTTTTGTTTTTCTTCTCTTGTGTCTGACCACTCCCCCTCTCTCTCTCATCTCTGCACTTTTATCTTTTTCATCATCATTATTAGTTATGACTCATTGTTTTTTTCCTCATGTGGTTATTTTGTGTCGCTTTCCTGTCTTATCGTAAATAAAATACCGTAAGTCGGGTATATATTCAGCTTTACATTTAGTTCTGCTTTTCAAAACTTAAAGGTCTAATGAAACAAAAGAAACCTTGGTTGTTCACAGTGTTTCTTACATAAAGTTAAGATTCAGTGACTTCAAAAATAGCAGCTACACTGATTTTAAATGTTGCGCTGGTTTGGAGATTGTGTTTTTTATCGTGTGTTTTGCTGCTTATTCTTTCTTACGTTTCTGAGTCAGATTGAGAACCTGCAGGAGCAGCTGCGGGACAAAGACAAGCAGCTGGGGAACCTCAAGGACAGGGTCAAGTCTCTGCAGACCGACTCCAGTAACACAGACACTGCCCTGGCCACCCTGGAGGAGGCGCTGTCAGAGAAGGTAGATCATGTCACTGTAACACTGTCTGAACTGTCACACTTTATCTGTTTGTAGTTACTATCATATCATCAAAAGGATGTTTATAGTGGAAGGAACTCCATGTGACTGTTTCAGACAATCACTTGCTCAAACTCCAGAATGTGAATGATCTCTGTTTTCGTGTATGCTCTCAAGAAGACCACAAGAACCAAACATTAGCATGATTATTGACAAGACAGATAAAAGTGAGATTAGCAAACTTTTTTCCTGGTGTTTTAAATCTCTGTTAGGTCACAGTGACATGGTCCTAAGCAAACTTGTATTCCCTGACCGCCTTGCAAATGGTTGCTTGCTGTGGCTGAGTGACACTGATCTCAAAGAGGATGCTGCACCAAAAACCTACTTGTGGTTGTTTTGGTCAGTAGCAGATTGGCACATTGCCAACGTTTGTATGGGTGGTGCCAACTTGTCTGCAACATTTTCTCTCTGGGCTCTAGTGAAACTTGAACACACTGCAAGTGCAACACAAAGTGGAAGCAGAGATTGTTCACCATCAGTTCAATGAAATTCAGTTGTATTTACATAGCACCAATTCATAGTAACAGTCACCTCAGTGCACTTTATATTGTAAGCTAATATTAGAGAGAAAACCCAACCAATAAGATAACTCTGTAAAAGCAAGTGCTTGTCAACAGTGGGATGCAACAAACCAACAAAGCGGCAGAACTCAGCTCAGGAAAGGGCTGTGACCGATTGGATGACGAGAAAGAGAAGAGACACAGGACAAAAGACACACTATGGGAGCCAGTATTTAAAAATTACTAATGATTAGATTCAAAAGTGATGTACAAACATGGAGATGGAGAGTGAAAGGAGAGCCATGGTCAACTATAAGCTTTATCAACAAAAACAAAGTTTTAAGTCTAATTTTAAAAGTAGAGAAGGTGTCTGTCTCCCGAATCCAAACTGGGAACTGGTTCCACAGGAGAAGGGCTTGGAGCTGAAGGCTCTGCCTCCCATTCTACCTTTGGAAAATGTAGGATTCAAGTAAGCCTGCAGCCTGAGAGGCATGTCCTCTACTGGGATAATATGTTCCATCTTTAAGATATACTGGGATCTGATTATTCCAGACCTTGTATGCGAGGAAAGGGATTTTAAATCCAATAATGGATTCAACAGGGAAAAGTTGCACCTTCCCCAACAACCAGTGAATCTGCCATTTGTAGCCACAACAGTCAACCACCTGGAATTAGTTGGGAAATGTACATTTATTTATTTAATTTAGTAAAATTTACTCAGTTTAAAGAGAATATTGTAAGTTTTGGTGTTGTCATAGATACATGCACTTTAGAGTTGCTTATAAGCAAATTTTGAACAGTCAAAAACAGAACTGCTTCCTCTTATTTCCAGACTTCATATTAAGCTTAGTCAGCTTGTAACTGGTGAAATTCCTACGTATGTTAAAAGTTTCCTCTAAATGAACAATGTCAGTAAAATCACTTGTTTCCAGCTTTTTTTAAACTAGTACAAGCTGTGTCTAGTAAAATCTTTTAATTTAAAAATGCACTTAGATTTAATAGACCAATTGAGCTCCTGTGGAGTGATTGTACAGAACTTCTAAAATTGTGACAAGATCAGATTTGTACTTGTGCAGAAAGAAGTGTGAATAGTATAAAATATTAAAACATATTACTGACATTACATACATACCTTGATATCAAAGAAGAGAGATGAACACACATGCCACAGCAGGGAAACTGTGCACTGCTCTGCACTAAGGCTGTTTGTGAAGCTTGTGCTTTAAAAAGCTCCATCAGGTTTGACTTTCTTAATCCTTCTAAAAATTGTGGAATCTCACCAGATATTCATAGTAACTCTATTACAGTTTATAGTTTTATGTATAATTGAGGGATGGGCTGATGTAATCCTCTAGCTGCATTAGATATCATTATTTCTTTCCTGCGCTGGTGTTTTATTCAATTTTTAGTTAACCACATTTTGATGATTACATCATTATTTATAAAAAAATAAAAAAGTAGCACTGGGGTAAAGTGCCAGGCATCGCATGGACCTTGATTCAGCATTTTAGTGTAATTTTAGTCTAATTTTTTAATAACTGTATTTTTCTTTTATGATATTAATTTCACATAACTAGAGTCATTAAAAGGAATAAACTGATACAAATCTCTGATTTGAGCTGGAACAGTCTTAAATGAACATCTCAGCAGTTTAATGTTTATATAAAGTCTTAACTATTCAGTCATTTGAAGAGGTTTGATTCTTTGTGCTTCTGTGTGTTAGGAGAGGATTATCGAGCGTTTGAAGGACCAAAGGGAGAGAGAAGACAGAGAACGACTGGAAGAAGTGGAATCATATAAGAAAGAGAACAAGGAATTGAAGGAGAAGGTGAACAGCCTGCAGATAGAACTAACGGAAAAGGAGGTCAGTGAGCAAAGAGGTTTTCTTTATAAGGCTACAGGGCTGTGTACACATGACTGTCTTTCTCTTTGCTGCAGAGCATGCACCTTTTTTTATGCACAGCAAATATTGAAACACTTTCTTTCAGTAGGCCTTTAGGTGCCATTTAAGCAGTCTCTTCGAGCGCTGTAACTTTGTTGCGCATGCTGGCACTCTGCTGGTCCGCCTGGTTTGAAGCGCTGCTAACTGTCTGTCCTGACTACTCACCTGCAGTCCAGTCTCATCGATCTGAAAGAACACGCATCATCCCTGGCATCCTCTGGCCTCAAGAAGGATTCAAAGCTCAAGTCACTAGAGATTGCAATCGAGCAGAAAAAAGAGGAATGTAGTAAGTTGGAGACACAGTTACAGAAGGTAGGTGTGCGTCTCTCACCGCTAAATCACCTCGCACAGTATAATGCGAAATTTTAATTGAGATTTTAAGAAATAAGCAATTCACAGTTTTTAACCTGTAGAGATTTTTTCAGCAGGTTGCTTTGGAAGAAGTAAATACAGATTATTGTTCCCACAACCATTTATGTTAAAAAAAAATTTCTTTTTACAAAGTCACTTTTTGCAGTCAATCCTAATTATTAATTTTTTTTTTTAGGTTTTAAAGATCTGTTGTGCTTCAATTAGAGGGAAAGTCAAGTAAATGTGGAAAAGTTGGAAATCCTGACTTGGGGTCAAACAGTGTAGTAAAGCAAACAGACTCTCACACAAGTTTGCACGAGTTGGGAAAATTACACCACAGCAAGTTTTGATTGTATTCTACAATCTCTAAATAAAGTTAAGCAATTTCATGTTTAACAGCTCGACAGCAGCCATGTTCTGGACTTTGTGGTTACACTGTTTTGCCCACTGCTACTTTTACTGAAGGTCATATATAAATGATAACTTTCCACTGATGATTTCAGAAATGTCTGGATGAAAGCTGACCATTTTAGCAGTCAGTACGGCTACATTTTCTATGGATGTCTCTTTGTCTGAATTGCAGAGAGCTTCTGTACTCTGAATGAAGATTGTAGCAATGTCTCTCTTTAATTGCACTGAACTGTAGATAAGAAGCCAGAGCTGAGTGTCCACTGCGGAGAAAGGAATGAGCTCATTGTGAATTCAGGGACCACTTCAGTGGAGACTGTTAAGCAGTTAAAGACATAAGAAAAAAAAAGGCTAACTATTCCTTTTGTAGAAATGATTGGCCAAATTACTGTGCAGTGTATTTTCTCTGTTCATATTTTCCTGCTGGCCTGATCTTGGCCTGTGTGTTAATGTCATTGAGGGAAGATTATGAATGATCACAGATTGTTTAGTGAAGAAAGCTCTGTCCCATTTAAAAATGACCAGTAGCAGTGTAAAAACAAGAATACTGAGGTCTCACTTATGAGAACATGTTATCCTTCATTAGGCTGTTTGGACCTGAACAAGAAATGTGCACAGGCCTTATATAAAGCACACTTCATTAGGCTCCTGTAACAGGCAGCCATGCTTTTTAAGGGTGTTGCAAGTAGCAGGCAGCCATTAAATACCAGTCTTTGCCTTTTCCTTCTCCTTCGTGAGATTATTGCTGTATCATCTCTTCCTCTCTGTTTGTCTCTGTTGTGTTGCCGTTAGCCTAACAACATGTGTACTATGTTTCTTATCTGTCAAACATGTATTGTACCATGTCTGATCCTGCTGTTCTCTCTTTGGCTCAAACTCAATCCTGACATTTACTCTCCCGGGACTCCCCCGCTTCCCTCCTGTTCCTTCCTCAAACCCTCTGTTTGCAATGTAGCAAGCTGAGCAGCTATTCAGTCACATGAACACTCCTGTAAGTCCCTCTCCTGAGCTCTCTGAGGCACATATTGAAAGCATGAGGACACTGATAACTTCCTTGAAATATGCTAAATAGTGATCGTGCCAAACCCAGCACAGGTCCTGCTTTCACCCACCCAGGATGCATGTTGTTCATTGCACTGTACTGGTATAATGAGCTGCACTCAGAGTCCTGTGCACTGTGCTCATCCTGTTACTGTTTGTGATATGTGGTGAAACTGGTACTACATATGCAGAACCGAAGGCTTACTTTGTCTGCTGGAACGTGCTCAATATAGATTCTCCTACCATTTTATTAAGTATATGTAGCTCAAACTAAAACAACAATCTTGCAATAAATTCTGTCTTTATTAAGGTTTATTTCCTTTTATATAGCTGTTTATTACACTTTGTTTTAATTACAATATACATGAAAAAGTATTCTTAAGATTGAGCATAGCCTTATTACACTGTGTCATGTAAAGACACACCTGGGATTAATTGCAGGACTGTTAGACTGCATTAGCCTAAACTACGTGTGAAGTTGTTTTTTTTAACGTGTGGCATTGCAGATGGTTTTTCAGTGGTTAGACTTAATAAACTGTCATATTTTACTATACTATATACTATAACTAAAATTAACAGCAATGGTTTTAGTCAGCAAGGCCTCATCAGGGAAATTGTGTGGCAACAGGAAGCCGTACACTCACTAAATAGTACAGGTTATGCTGACCGGTGAAAGAAAACAAAAGAGGCAAACAGAGTGAACAAACCTTCCTCAAATACATGTTTGTCATTGAAAATATGTCTAAATATTATATTTTTATGACAGAATATCAGTTTAGTGTGTTTTAGAATATCTGTAAAAATCCTTAAAAATATCAGACTATTTGACAGTGAATATATCCCCAATTTGAGCCACTTTTATGTATTTTGTGAATCTTGGCAATTTCAGAGGTTCTTAAACACATGTTATAGAAGGAAAACAGAATAAAAACACAGAATGCATTCAAATAAATAAAGTAATTGAACTGCAAATTCCTCAATGCTTCCTTCTTATAGGACTCCTTCTGTAGCATAGTGTTAATTGCAAAATTTGCAGGGGCCAATTTGTTGTCCAATAACTGTCTGTTGTAGTTATTTTTCATAAACTTCAACAAGGATTATTGGGTCTTAAATGAATTTATGAACATTTTACCACCTATAACCCTTCTCTAAGCTAAACTCTAGCATCATTCCTCATGCATAAAATATGACATTTAAAACAGGTTTACTTGGTCGCCTTTGCTTCTCTTTCTTCATTCTTTGGACTGACAATTGCAAAGACTGTGCAGCTTTGTTGGGTTTGCATGACTTGGTCGACCTTTGTGCATGTTGTCAGTATCAGTGTTGCCACGCTTCTATTTTGTCTCAGTGTGGTGCTGTTAGCGAAGGTATCGGCCGTGGTTGAAGATCACTGCAGTGTTTTGGTGGATGGCTCTGTGTAACTCTGCGACATGTGTTAACATATATGGCTGTGTATTGTCCAGGGTGATGTGTACGACTGTAATGAAATTCATGGAGAGATGTCCTTGCTGTCCAAAAACTAGACCTCTGATTTTGTTAGCCAGTGAATCAGTAGGATGATTTAGTGCTTAATTTACAATGATTTGTTATTATTGTCATAGACATACAAAAACTCTCACAGACCTGAGGTCCTGTATTGTGCTCCATGTGCATGAAGTGACTGGGAGTCTCAGTGGACCATTTAATTTGAGCTAAATAATAGCTTTAGTAAAACTAATGAGCCAGTAGCAGTAATGATGCCCTCGTCCACAAAATTTGCCTCAGCTTTATTCATCCGAAAGTACAGGGATAGTGCAAGCGACGTAGATAATATAAGTCACTGATGGACTACAGTGTACTGTATGTATCTCTCTTTCATTGACAGTAAAACTTTTTACGCTGCACAGTTTCGTTGATACTGTTACATTAACTGTGTGTTTTTTGGGTTTGTACATGTTTGTATTTGTCTTTTCTTGACATGTTGATGTAGAAAGCCCATGAAGTGGAGCAGCAGTCGGGCTCCAGAGGGAACCCAGAGTATGTGGACCGGGTGAAGCTGCTGGAAAAGGAGGTGGGCTACTACAAGGATGAAGCCAATAAGGCTCAGGCAGAGGTGGAGAGACTCCTGGACATCCTGCGAGAGGTGGAAACCGAAAAGAATGATAAGGACAAGAAAATTGCCGAGTTGGAAAGGTAACTAATTCTGACTGCATATTAGCCTGTATTGCTTTAATCCTTCTCTTTTAACTTAAACCCTGTTATCTACATCTATGGAGATAAAATTAGCATACCTGCCTGCAATTTCAGCAAACCTCTCAGGTAATTTTCCCTGAAAATGCCTGATAAGTCCATTCTTTGTTGATTTTTTAGCTCACATATGCTGTCTCCACTTAGCTTTGGAACAAAACTTCAATCTCTCTCTATATATATGTACAATACAAATATAGGGAATACAAAAAACATAAAAACTTGGAGAAAACAAGTAAAGAAAAAAGAAAAACAAACTTTACATTGCATACATACATCATAGATCATAGACTGTATATAAAAGATGGAGGTAGCAGGTTTAGGACATTACTAAAGATGTTTCTTAAAGTTCCATTCTTTCTATTGGCCAAAAGGTAGCATTTCTTCCAATTCTAAAAGAAATCCAATTGTAAATTTCATGGTCTCTGTTATTAGTTAGAGAACAAACTTTAAATCAGCGCTTTGTGATTGCCAAGTCACTACCTTATGAACTTGCTCTGTCTCTCGGTTTCTCAGTCAGGACTGCTGCATGTAAAATTGTACATGAAAAGCAAGAGTCCACCCTTTATGTCACCAAAAAAGAAAGAAAGAAAAAAATGGCCAAGGCCAAAATGCTCAAAACATGATACAAAAATATTTATTTTTCTGCAGCTTGGTTTACATCATAACCAGTAACCAACATTTTTAAATCTCTACTCCCTATATCGCAAACAAAGCCCCATTTATCTTCAGACAAATTAGGTTATTTTGTAATTTAGGTTACTCATATCTCTAATAGTATTACCATAAGCAACACATTGTGCTACTGTTGGTGCTAAGCAGCTCTGAGTAATCTATTCTTGATCTGGATGGATGTGTTTGTCAGCTTTAGAGCCCTCTGTGTTCGGCGTATGTTAGGTGTATTTCCATGTTGCTTTGTGCACATTTTCATAGTGTTTCCATGTTATGTTCAGTTGTGATGTTCTCATACTGCACTGCACTCAATGGTATTGGATAATACGCTCTGTACACAGTTTTGATATAGACGTTTAGGTTTTGTTTATAAATATCAACCATGCTCCACTCAGTCACTTCTCTTTTGGAAGAGGTCATCTGAGTTCAGTTAATGGAGTGCAGAAATAAAGCAGGTGGCCTCTCTGGTTCTGTCCTGGGAGCAGTACTGCAAGCAGATTTGCATTGTGGTTTGTCTAATGAAGGAGATCATCGTCGCTTACCTGGACAGGATTCAAATTGACTTACAGACCAACATAGGGATTGGTTGATGAGGACCACACAGCTCTTCTTCCCTGCCACCGCTTAGTGTTAAAAACACTTATATATTCCCTTCTTAGATCATTATAGGGTGAATGTCATGGTACTTTGTTAGTGGTGTTTGATTAATTGCGTCTTCTTGTCCTTTTTTGCCATCTTTACCCACTTTTCTCCGTCCCGTTTCCCTCTCTGTCTTCTGTACCATGCTCACCTGCCCCTCCCTTAACCCTTGGCCATGGATCAACTTTCAACCTACTTCTATTCTTTTCTGAAATCTGATTCTGATTTTTCAAAATCTCTTCTTCATTTCCCTTGCAAACCTTTCTCTGTTTTGCCCCTCCTCCGCCCGACATCAGCCCCCCTCCCCCTGCCCCCCGCCCCCCCCCCCCCCCCCGGTGCCCCCCCCCCCCCCCCCCCCCCCCCTCCCTGTCCA
>VUQR01018360.1:16308-26472 GCA_015108515.1 Hemichromis elongatus | reverse complement strand
ACCCCTCGTCCCGGTGGCAGAGCTCCCCCTGACCCGCTCCCTTCTATGTCCACTGCTCCCCAGCAGATAGGGGGCATGGTGTGGGATTTCCTGGGAAAGTGAGTGCTCTGCCCTGGCACTTAAGACTTGGCTGCGTGGTTAAAGTCTTCGACCGCGACTGCCGCAACTGCATCTGGTTTCACCTGTGTGCCTGGGTCTGCCTGCCGGTTAAAAGATTCAAAAATCTTTGTATCAGAGTTACACAATCTGTTTTTAGCCCATGGTGCCATTAATTTACTCTCGTACATGATACAAAGATCCCTGGATTCATGTTTTCTTTTTTTTCTTTAGCATGTGTTTGCTTTGTAGTCTGCATCTGTTTCCGTGACTGCTTTATGATAATTTAAGGAGCTTTTTTATGCATGTGACTGTGTGTGTGTGTCTGTGTGTGCATGTACACACGCGTAAGGGAGAAAGAGTTTGTGTTGCATGTTTATTTATGGGCAGCAGTCGTCATTAACAGTAATTTATCTGTGCGCTGATGATGTAAAGTGGGAAAAAAGTCCACAAATATTTTGCTGTATGAATAATCACAGCAAATTAAAGAACCATGTAAAATTACAAGTTAATATGAAGTTCAAACCTCAATGTTTAAGGGTTGAACTTCATATAAATGCAATCATCAGGTCATAATCCTGTTAATATATGTCAAGGTAGGCATATATTGTGTGGCGTTCATTTGCACCACATGCTACACTCATTTTTTCCTGTTTTGGCATGATTCCGTGGTGATGCTTGGTCACACAGTAAATTCAGCCACACCAGTGTTGCAGCAAACTGCCAATAAAAAAAAATGCAGTTTAAAAATAACAATTTTGTCTTTTGTAACCCTAACTAAAATGCATTGTACATACTTTAAATGTAAGAACTGTAAATGTTTTAATACTAATAATACTGCAAATAATGCCGCATCAGCACCTTTATCTATAGAACTTGGTGTGATTTACCCACTTGCTTTGACTTCTTTACTTTTTTTACATTTTATTAGAACTTGCTACATCCTGTACTTCCTTGTGTTCCTGTGATAATAGCTTCCTGCTAACACACTTAAAGACACATAAATGTACACCTTTTTGTGTCTTTTTGTGGCATTGGTTGTTTGTAGTAGCTTATTGTTTCAAGTGTCTGCCCTTAGCTGATGTTTGCTGTTGCCACGAGCACGCTTCCCCTTCTCATTCCAGCCACCCATCTGCTCGCCTCACCCCAAGTCACCCTCTGTGGCCCAGCCACCCTTGCACCCTCACATCCCATTAACACCACCTGACAGATCCTATTTTCCAGTGCCCCCTTCTTCCTGCCTTCCATCCCAACCTGCCCCCACGTGCCCTGCCTAGCTTGCTCTACCAGATACTAAAGGAAAAGATCAGCCCTAGTGGCCTGCATGAATAGAGCTGCTGTGCTCCACGTCTACACGCGTTCAGTGTGGGGTGCTGTAGTAGGTAGGGTCTGGACTGAGCCTTCAGTCCTGAAGTGTGTCAGTTCAGTCAGGTCTGTTCTGTCTGAACAACCCTGCATCCATAACTGATTCTCCCAGTAGCTCCCTTCTTGCCCACTTGATCAAACCACTGTTGGCTTCCTCTCCTTTTGCTCGGCTCTCAAACCTCTCCTCTTATTTTTGCCCGGCTAACTTTTGCCTGACTGAATGCATGTCTGCCACTCCCAGGCTTGGCAGAAGATGCACATGGATCCTTGTTTCAGAGAAGGTGCATCCTGCATTAGCTGTGTCAGGCTGCAGAGCAGTGACTGCCACAGGACCGTTTGTAATTTCCCATGTTGTTTGATGAGCAATGAACACAGCGTGATATCCTCTGGGTTCACTGTACTTTTTTCTTGTGATTGTTTCTTTATGTTCTGGTTCTAATGTCTCTGTTTTGTTTTTTTATTTTTATTTCTTGTTTTGTTTTTTTTACTTTACTGTGTGTTCTCTTATTTCCTGCTTCCAATGTCTACTTCACTCGTTCCATCACCCCTTATCTTCTGCCTTTTCCTTTCCCCATCTGCAGTCTAGCTCCGAGGTAAGTAATGCCCCTGCTCCCATTACATCCCCATTTCTTCCTAACTCCATCCTAACACTGGTGCTTAAACCTGTGACTTATCTCAGCAATGCAATTAACATGAAGCTATCGCTGCATCTGTGATGCTCATGTTTTGTTGTTGTCCTGGTGATCTTATGAGCGGTACTATTTTGAAACTGAATACATTCAAAATGCGCTTGACATGATCGCCCATTGCTGTACTGGCTTTGGTTGTTTGTGTTCCACATTTCTGTTGTGGTTTTGGGTATAAAATGCACCCAGTTCATAGGTCTACTTATTTTTCATATAACTCTACTGACTTTATGAATTAGTTTTTTATGGAGATGCACACATTTTTGTGGTTTTGCAGGCAAGGGGGTAAAGATCAAGCTAAAAAGACTTCGAACATCAAATTGGGACCACAAGGTGACAAGAAAGGCTTGGGACAGGACCCTCGTAAGGACAGCTCCATAGATGGTGGTCACCACTTGAAGGTGATGTACCCTAATAAAAAAAATATTTACCCCTGATGATGCACAGTTTAGTAAATATCTAATGAGATATGTTTCCTTGTTTTCCTAAATGTCAGCTGGAGGAGCTAATGAGCACGCTAGAAAGGACGAGGCAAGAGCTGGATGCCACCAAGCAGCGTCTCTCCTCCACGCAGCAGTCTTTACAGGAGAGGGACACCCATCTCACCAACATGAGACAGGAACGCAGGAAACAGCTGGAGGAGATCCTTGAAATGAAGTTAGTGTTTTCTGAGATTTGCTGTTAGCAAGAATCAGGATGGCAGCCTACATTTTCAACCTCCTTTTTAAAAATGTGTTTGTAATTAAGGATTACTTCTTTTCTGAAAATGTAATCCAGCTCACTGTTTTTTCTTCCCCACCTTTATGAGAAGACACCCGACATGGCACTGCAATTTATAATCTTTCATTACCAGAACAAAAAGTAATTTGAGATCCACCACTCAAAACAGTAGCCAATCCAACCAAAATATCCGTGTAGGTTCTCAGTCATCCAGGTCATAGTAATCTAAGGATCTTGGAAAGAAAAAGGATTGGACTTCTTTAAGTTTCTTGAAGAGGTTTCACCTGTCATTTGAGAAGCTTCTTCAGTTCTAAGAACAAATGGTGGAGAGTCCCAGGTTTTTTTTTTAAGGGACAACTCCCACTAGGGCTTAAAAACCTGGGGCTTTCCACTATTGGGTCTAAGAACTGAAGAAGTTTTTCTGACGTGAAATAGTCCAATTGTTTTTCTTTCCGAGCTCTTCAAATCTACCCAAAAGTCAATATCTGCTGCACATTCACCCCGAGGTAAGATAATGTCCAGAGAAATTGAGAAAAAAAAACAAATATCAGACTCCAGGCCTCGGCTACCTTGTTAAATGTTCATGACAGCATGGCTCGTATAGGAGGGACAGAAGAAAGATTCTACTCTCAAAAAGATCATGGCAGCACACATCGTAAACCTGCATCTTAAGAGAAAACTTGAGACTTCCATAAAGATGTCCTTTGGACAAGTAACACCAACACTGGCGATGTGTGGTCATAATAAATAGCACAAAGTTTGATGAAAACCAAACAAAACATATCAGTACAAACACCTCATACCCAGTTAAAGCGTGGCGTTGAAGCGGTAATGATTTTGGCTTGTTATACAGTCACATGGCCTGGGTCCTTGTACTTGTCCATCATGAGCGCCTGTATATATCTAAGTCTTCTAGAGTCAAATATAAGGCCTTCCATCTGATAGCTAAAGCTGGCTGAACAGGATTGTAACAGGATAATGATCTACAACAAATTGCTCAAAAAGGAAAGAATCAAGGTCTTTTTATTATGTGCTAATTTGTAAAACCTTAAAATTAAAAGACCATGGACTTCCTTTTTTATATAACTGTATGCAGTTTCAAATATAGCAGTTTTAGTAAAATGGTTTTACCGAGTGTTTTTTCTGGAGATGCTACTGTAGTGTTTTATGTTGTTTTTCTTTCAGACAACAAGCTCTGCTGGCAGCAATTAGTGAGAAAGATGCTAATATTGCACTGCTGGAACTGTCTGCCTCGAATAAAAAGAAGACCCAGGAGGAGGTGCTAGCCCTCAAGAGGGAGCGGGACAAACTGATGCACCAGCTCAAACAACATGTTAGTACTGCAGCAAACTACCAAAGAAATTTCTCTGTGCCAATGCTTGTTGCCAAAATGAAAAATGTAGCTGCACAAGTCAGCTAAACAATTTTCTACAAGGTTATCATTCATTGGGCACTTTGCAAGTTTAGAGTAATTTTTCTGTCTTTCTGTCTTAAGTCTCTGTTAATTCAAGACTAGTACTAAATAAAGGGATGTGCTTTCATTATCAACTCAATTTCAAAATAATTTGTGGCTGTAAACATCAGAGTTGAATAAGAAAAAGAAAGTTAGTTTAGTATGTCAGAATTTACAATTTGCAATTTACAATTGTTTTTGAAGTCTTTGCCTCCAAGACTTCAGTTTTACAGCAGTCTCAAATATTCAGGTTTTTTTTAAAATTTGAGTCTAACTCAAATTTTAAAGTGTACAACTCTAATATGATTTACACACGTACAATTCAATAGCAATTTCGCGAATTTTCTGTCTCTAGTTTTTGTCTTATGTCACCATGGTAACACAGAAACTGATCCTTGGAGAGTGAATGTTCACCTGGAATCATCTATGTCTATCGTCTATCTAAAGAATGGAGGAAGCATCTAGATCTAAAGCCATTGTAAATGTGTCTGAGAGTTATACATTCTTTCTAACCACCAGTAGGGGATGACACTGATCTTAATACATAGCTTTAAGCCTTATTTAATACAACCTGATCTTTATGTTATAAATTAGGACAGCGACAGTTACTTTGTAACTGCCATGTACTGTAAGTGTCCAGTCTCCTCACTTCTGACAACTGAAGAGCATCATGCACTGATCTCTGCCCTCCTCCTACAGACACAAAGCAGAATGAAGCTGATAGCCGACAATTATGAAGACGAGCAATATCATCCACATGCTCCTCACCACCCTCAGCCTCAGCCCCCACATGCTCCATCTCAGCCCCAGCCCCAGTATCCCCATGCTCCCCACCCTCAGCAGACTCCATATCCACACCCACAACATCCGCAACACTCGCAGCATTTGCAACACCCACAGCACCCACAGGCATCCCAGCAACACCCACATCCACAGCAGCCACAAATGCAGTACCCTCACCCTCCTCACCAGCAACATCCTCAGCACCCCCAGCCACCTCTCCAGCACCAACAGCACCCACGCCCTCCACAGCCCCAGCACCCTCACCAACAGCACCCCCAGCATCCTCAACAGCACCCACATGGGCATCTGCCTCCGCAGCACCCTCACCCTCAGCACCCACACGGACCTCCTCAACAGGGACCACATCCCCAACATCCACACCCTCAGCACCCCCAACACCCCCAGCACCCTCAGCACCCTCAGCACCCCCAACACCCTCATCATGCCCAACATCCACGTCACCCGTCGCCCCACCATCGCGGGGGACCAGCCCGAGGACCCCCACATGCTGGTCATCGCCCTTCCCCAGACCAGGTAAGATCACACATTATCCATGTTATTAAATGCTCTTTATGTCGCGTTTCAAAGGTCAGCACTGAAGTCTTTTTGATATAGAAATGTAAAAATGCCTACTTGTAGTAATTTATATTAAACAAAAACATACTCATGACTAAAACTGGGTTAATCTAATAACTGTGACCAACAAATGGCACAAGCTACATACAGTATTTGCATTTGACACTGATATCTGTGATAATCTCAGCTATGCTGGTTAGAAGTTTGTTTTGACAGTTAACAAACAAAAGACTGTCAAATACACAGAAGCACAATAGTTTGACAATAGATGCAATGTTAAAATTCTGTTGTAGAGAAATAGTTGTGACAGTAAGTGAACAAAGAATTAACTGCTGACATTGCTCCAGTCACCAGACGTTTGTTTTAATATTATTTTGTATAAATAAGACACGGTTCCAGTCCCTCCAGTTCTCCATGCTGCTTTGATTAAAAGCAACATAACAGCTTCTGCCTGCGTTCCTTTCCTTATGCATAACACTGCCAACGACAGGATGACGAGGAGGGCATTTGGGCATAATCCTTGCTGTGACAACCAAAGCTCTGATGTTGTTTTGAGGGGTGAGAAATATTTAAGACTTTCTTAATTTGTGTTAGTGTGTTAGTGTTTTTTTTAAAAACCTCAACAGGTTTGTCACATTTAGACTTTGTATTTTTTTCCCTCACATTCAGATGATTCAGTCACTACTGGAGGAGCACAGCCATGCCATGATGTTGTAACACTACCCGACTAAACATTTATTACCTCCACTCAATCAGTACCCAGCAACGGGACCTTTTTTTCCCAGGAAGAGGAGGGGGAACTCAGGTGTGCAGGTCATGCACAGAGACTGACAGCTGACCAGGTAATTTCACCCATTTGGACACGCATAGACATGCTGTTGTGAACGTTATATTGATGACATAAAAAAAAAGCTTTCCAAACTAAAACATTCACCGTCTGCTTCATGTTCTGTTTAAGGTGATGTGGGAACTCTTCTTGGTGTGAACAGGACAAGACCCACTCCACTTCACACAACATTAGTTATTATCAACTAAAGTGGAAGGAGAGAAACAATATGGAGAAAGAGGTGTTCTGTGTGTGTCAAATTGTTGCTTGGACATGTGATTAACACGGGAGCCCTGTATGAGAGGTTACACCGAGGTCAACTCACCTGTTTGTCACAAGTTCAGGCCAACGGTGCTCTCTTGATCCACCCAGCAGAGATCTCATGACTGTTTGTCGGCCCAGTATTTCTTCCTTCTTCCTTCTTCCTTTGACTGGTTCAAGATCATGGTTGTCTTGCTGACTGTTTCACTTGCCTGACTGACTCCTCTGGCTCTGGTTGGCTCCTCCACCTGACTCTTGTCATGGTTTTTCAATCCTCACTGCCCTTCTGACTCACCTGGTGACATCTGACCCCTCTGCCTGGCTGTCATGACCTTCGGCGTGTTGTAATCATCAGATGGTGTTGCTGAGCTATATTTTCCCTCCGTGGCACGCAGTGACTTCTTCTTTTCTTTTTTTTTAACCTTTTTACCTGCCATGCGTTTCTAAAGCATCTTTATCTTCAGCATTTCTAAATGTGACATTGTGTCCCTTTACTAGCATGTTCCGCGCAAACCAGATTAAGTGGTTTTAGAGTTTCTTTTGTCATTTCTTGTTGGTAAAACGAAGAGCTTTGATCTGACTGATGACAGGCTTGAGCCTTGCCTGCAGCATCAAGAGGTTTCCGTGGCTGCGTAAGCAGGGCCTTCCAGTTCTCTGGCTTGTTTTAGCCTTAAGGCTGTGGCTGCAAGGGATTTTATCTTCATCTTACCTCATTTTAATCAAAAGTAGTAAAAAAAAAAAGAGAAATAAACTATGCAGATGTAAACATAGAGTGAATGCATTCCCATCCTTACTTAAATCAAGTCAAAATGATTTAATTGTCCAATCACAGCAGCCAAGGGAGTGGTCAGAATATAATGATCAGATTATATAGATTATTTATGAGACTATGCACCTATGCACCTCCTCTGTGTTGCAGGAATTTTTACTAATGGTGCTTCTGCTGGTGCTCAAACTAAACGGTGTGAGAAGACCTGGTAAAGAGCATCTTTTAGTCCTTTTACAGTAAAGGGACTTGATCCCACAATGGGCTTCATAACTATAAAGGAGTTCTTTGTACATATGATTTGACAAAGGGGGTTTGTGATCCACACACAGAGGCTAGTTCCCTCAGCAAATACTGCTACTATAAGCATCATTCTAGACTATGGATGCTAGACTATAAAGAGAAGGCAGTGTCCAATAGATGTTTATCCTGCAGGTCTATTGGAGCCACTGACACACCAGTGTCTGACCTAGAGTATGCTCCTGCTCCCCTCTTCCTTGTACTCTTCCAGCAGTAGTCTGTGTGACCTTCCCAAACGTAGTGACTTGTTTTCTCCTTCTCAACAAGGTGGCCTGTGCCTCGTAAAAACTGTACACATATGATAGATATGCATATATTATACATATAGAAAGAAATCTATAGAGTGTGTCTATATGTGGTCAGAAAATCATTTCAAACTGACAAGATACTATATAAATATATATAATATATATATATATACGTTTCTTTTTTTCTTCATGGTTATTTTTCTAACTGGCTGGAGGTCTGAGAAATGTCTTATTTAGAGCGTTGAGCGGTGTGATTTTCCTCTGATTTTTACTGTGTATGAAAAAACCCTCAGCAGCAAAGTTAACATTCCCTGTCTGAAAATAGAGGACAGCCCAAATAGAAGCTTTAGAGCAGTTTATGGGAAACAAAGAAGAAACAAAGAAGTGTATCCAAATCTAGAAGTTTAGAAAAGGTGACATTATTACATTCCTTTCTTAATGTGAAAAACAACTCAGTTGAAGACCACTTTGCCTGTGGTGACGACTTTATTTATTTTTTTAATTTTGCAGCTCGCACAGGTAGCATTGAGATTATGTCTGCTGAACTCAGCAGTCAGAAGCTTGCACTTGTGAGAGGACTATCACAGTTATCATCCAACCGGAGGTTTGAGTGACTCTGTCTGGATGCATTTCCTTCATGTGTTTGTCGTCGTTGTCGTCTTGTAAACCGAAGTGATGATGTATGTGACTGTGACAGCTAACCAAGAAGAAAAAAAACAGACACGCACACACAAATTGTTACAGTATAGTGGAAAAATGAAGTAGACTGTTACAATCCCCAGTTCCTCTCTTTAGCCCTCATGGTGCCTGTATGTCTCCCTTTTATGGCCAAGTGTTGGTTGTTGTATATAAATGTCTTTCCATTCACCCGTCACTCCAAGGTGATCTGTGCATCATCTTTTATGTGTCTGCTTCCCACTGTTACGGCTCCGATCCACTGACCAAGAATCAACAGACCGTGTGAAACCTTGCTGTTTGTGTTTACAAATGTTAAGATAAATCCTGACTTGGATGTTTAAAAAAAACAAAACAAAAGGGAAGACAATGCAAACAGACAGAGGAGCAACAATCCTCTCACTACACCATCAGGGGGATGAAGTATGAATCCTCTATTTTCAGGTCCTTATCTACTGAATACTTGAAGTAGGGAGTTCTCCTACCATGAAAAACTACATATGATTTACATGGTAGACGACATTTCAATTGTGCCCATGCATGTTGATTTTTACATAATGTGCCAACTGAAAGTGATGATGTAAGGATAATCTCCTGTTCTCTATGCAGAGCGATTTCTCCACTGTTGTGTCAAAAAAAAAAAAAAAAAGGTTTAGGAGACACTAAGGCTTAGAGGCTGGGGCTGGTTTCCTGAGCTTAGACGCATGAGTAATCTGACTTTGCGCTTCAGTGTGTGGCAGATTCAAGAAGGCAAGGCTTCATCGGTGCCTAGAAACAGCTGTGTAAGCCTTCAGAAAAAAGTATAAAAAGCCTAACATACATGTTCACTTTATTGTTGTAAACAGGTTGTTTTTGTTTTACTGCATATCACTGAAAACTTTGGATTAAACAAATCACTGTGACCAATGCCAGAAACGCTTTGTTTGACCAAACAAATATTGTGTTTACTTTTTATTATTCATTTTTTTCCTTGTATTTAAGTTAAGCTTTATTTTTTCTATTGTTTCAGTGCACTGAACATGCCAGTTTGAGACTGTACTATTTGTATAGGTAAATGTTTTGAGGTGTACAGTAAAAACCTAGGAGCAACCTAAATGTGTGTCCAGCATGCTGAATGATTATTCGTGTGAACGTGAGCTAATCTCCCATAAAGCATCATTCCTCATACATTAATTGCATCTGCATCGTGCATTGTGACGGTGTGATGTTGTGTTTGAGAGTGATGTGTGTCTCACTTACTGTGTCCCCTTAGTAGACAGCCTGTGCAGTTCTGTGAGAGTGCAGCATGTTCTTGGAGTTGCTGGTGTAAATGCATTCAGAAAAGAGGGATGTGTGTGTGCATAACTGCAATTTATTTGTTTATGAGTGCGTGTATGTTGTTGTGTGAATGCACACGAGAAAACTATTTG
>VUQR01018357.1:0-10971 GCA_015108515.1 Hemichromis elongatus | reverse complement strand
TAACACAATACAATTTCGTGGAACCTGTTGACAAAATAATTTTAATTAAAATCAACGTTTCATTTTTATGAGTGCAGATCCACAAGTCCTTTGTTCTTCCTGCACATGTCATTGGTGCTACTCTGCATCTCTGAGCACTGTTGCTCCAGTTTTTTCTTTTCTTCCTCCATTTGAGTTGTTTTGTGCTTCATTTTACAAATCAACTCTTGAAGTTTCTCGTTTTTCTTCTGGATATAAAGTTTTTCTTCCTTCTGTTGTCCTTTCCCTTGGTCTTTCTCTTGAACAAACTCTTTATTTTTTGAGCAGAGTTTTATCAAGAGTTTCTTGGAGCACTCTGAATTTTTCCGTCATCTCTTTAAGTTTGCACTGCATTTCTTTCTGTTTAACTTCCTGTTGCTCTCTTTCTTCAACACACACTTTATTTTTGTGTAGTGTTTTATCCAGCCTTATTTGGAGCACTCTCTGCTTTTCCTCCATGTCCTCAAGCTTGAAGTCCATTTCTGTCTCTTTGATTTCCATCTGCTTCTTCTCTTCAAGCAACTGTTGATTTTTGTGCAGAGTTTTCTTATGTTTTACCTGCAGCGCTTTGTATTTTTCCTCCATTGCTCGGAGTTTGCACTGCATGTCTCTCTGCTCTGTGGCCTGTTTTTTCTTTTCTTGGAGGAATTCTTTGTTTTTTTCCAGAGCTTCGTCAAGCATTTCCTGGAGCTCCTGGATCTTTTTGTCCTGGAGAGCCCATTGTTTCTTCTCAAAAATACCTTCTTTTTGTTGGAGCTGGTAGGACAATTTCTCTAATTCAGCGCTCTTTCTCTCATTTTCCAGTGTTAAGGACAGAATCTTCTCTCTGTTCATGACATTTTCCTTTTTCATTTCTTCCAAGCACTGGTCCTCTAGTTCTAACTGTTCAGCCCAACTAAGAGAGCTGAGATAGGGGTCTGTGGGCTCATCCCACGGAATAGAGCTGAAGTCTACTTGACTGTCTGTATCTTTTCTCAGAGACATGTTGAAGTGTGTATACAATGACTACGAGAAGAAGCGAAATGTTTTTCTGGAGAGCGTTTGAATGCTGCTAACCATAGGCGGGTGTGAATAACAGAATAACAGTTGTAGCTTCTCATTCCCTTGTATACATTTTCTTCCAACAGTCGTGACATCACCAGTGACATCCCAAACATGTCACATGATGGAATTTTGATGATGTCATTGGTTTTCACATGACATGTTTGTGAGAACCTCATTGGCTTACACACTTGTGATGTCACGACTGTTGGAAGAACTGCTACAACTGTTATTCTGTTAAAAATAAATAAATAACAAAAATTACACAACTCCATACAAAATAATTACGTTTTTTTTTTTTCTTTAGAGGCTCTCTCCAATTGTAAGTCTTTTTAACTGAACAGAATAAAACCCATTTAATAATAATTACAATAAACAGTTTAATTGCATCTGTTTGCTACTGGGCTACATAAACATTACACAGGGAAGGCAATAACTCAGCATCAGCTCTCTTCATGTCACCTACTGTTGGGTTTTTATTTGGGGGATAAATGCATGATTTTAAATACTGAATGTAACCCCTGCATGGCACCTACGTGTGCACCGACGTACAATAAAAGCACATCTGTTACTGCTACTGATGAAGATTACTCTACGTGTACAACCTCTATAACGTGCTTTTTAGAGGCCCTTGAAAATAACTGCAAATGGTCCAGCTTGCAGTTTAAAAAAGCATCTAAACAGTGTTTAGCATTTTTATCAGGTGCTGTTTAAAGCCATTATTAAACATTATTGATTTTCCCATCTATAGTATTCTGTATAAACACCACTACATAAGAGGTGCACATTAAGCATCCATAGTGAAGAACACTTTAAAGCGCTGATACAATGAGCTGCATTATTTGATTTTGAGGCATAAAGTGTTTCTTTTTTTTTTCTTTTCATAAGGCCTTGAAATGTTTGTACTCGAATGTTTCCCGATAGAGACGTGTTACTATGTGATTACAGCATCAGTGAGAGGTTATCAGTCCATCAGCGGCTGAGGAGATTACCCCGAGTGACATCATTACCATCCAAAGATTTAATTACACTTGCTCTGTTCATTTCTCAGCTTTCACACTCACTTCCTTCCATCGCTTTCTCTCCTTGCGTTTAAGTCCGTCCAATCTGAGGTGCGAGTGAAGGAGGCGAGGAAATCGCAGCAGGAGACAGGAGTCGAAGCAGCAGGCGCCTAACAAAACTTCAACACCTTTGCTTTGGAGTCTCATTTTCAAGATACTGATAAAACGTGCAGCATCAGCTCCATTGTCTGATATCTTCTGTTATAATTCGCAAGGTGGCACAATATGAAAAGAATCCACATATATCACACGCTCTGACTTTTCTTTTAACCCACCCACAAATGGGTTCCCAACATGAGTTGGATGGGCACAGGTGAACAGACAGTGTCTCTCTTCCTCTCCAGATGTCTTTTTGAGACTTTTTGTGATGAGACAATGAGATAAATTTCCAGGTCACAGGATGGAGGATAAAGGAGATGAGAAATAGAGCCATTTAAGATGCCCTATTTTTGTTCAGACAGAGATAGCACTGTCAAAGATTTGACTGAGAATTGAAACCATCACAAAAACGCTGTGGTGCGCTGGATGGACTGACTGGTATGTGTTTCGTGGCTCGACTCTGCTGAAATATTAACAAAAACTTCACTTACAGCAAAGCGCCAAAGGGGAAACATGATTTTTTTATGCAATGGTCAATTTGGGGCTATTTATGTATCTTCATTTAGCCTAGTGGGGAAAAGAAAATCCAAAACACACATTTAGGTGTTTATATTTTTTTTTTAAAACACCTTGCAAGCAATTTTTAATTTTTGTCACTTTTATTATAATCCATAATTTGTAAATACAAGGTTTTAAAACAAAAGCAACAAACTGATTTGTGGTTAAAGCTTTTAAACCTTACAGATAAATTGTATTTTCAGATAAAAATGTATGGACACAATAGCTGAAAGCCCATTTTTTGCTTCTACACTGAGTCACAAATCTCTTCCTCAGCAGCACTTACAAACACCAAGCACTTTTATTTCTATCTATATTTTAAAGGATTTTTTTTTCTTTTACAAAGGAGTTTGTTTATATATAATGCAAAGGCTGATTCAAAAAGGATAGAAAAATGTTTCTGGCTTTATTTTAGGATTTTTACAAAAATATTTTAAACCTGCTGTTTTGTTCGTGAAGATCATTTAAATTGCATATTTAGATTTAAAATTTCATATTGTAATACCAGAAACAACCGTTTTAATGTAAGTAATCATCTGGGGAAGTGTCTTTGTCATATTTATATGTTAAACATGTTACCAGTGAGATTTATAGCTTTTAAATTATGTTTTTCTCATACGCTCATTCTACATTTTTTATGCTTCATTTGACCTTACATAACCATATATTTGCAGTATTTTTTTCCTTGTGTGGTGTTTGTTTATACACTATTGGGAGCCTGATTTACAGATCAATTTATTCCCAAAATCATGCCAAGAATTTGCTTTTTCTTGCTGTTAAAAAAAACCCTTTTACTGCAACATGTCATCTGAAATAAACGGGAATTTAAAACTTGGATTCGACAAATGATGTTCTGGAAAATGACACAAAGCAGTTGCATAACTGAACAAAAAAGCTCACAAACCTCCTGTAACAAAAATGAACATTTCTAATGTAAGCAATCACAGGGTGAGTTTTACCCCGCTCTCACAGTTCCCTTTTTAAAATCCATTATCTGAAATTATTT
Organism: Hemichromis elongatus; assembly: GCA_015108515.1. Classification (NCBI taxonomy): domain Eukaryota; kingdom Metazoa; phylum Chordata; class Actinopteri; order Cichliformes; family Cichlidae; genus Hemichromis; species Hemichromis elongatus. Next base: position 7,188 of record VUQR01018357.1, on the reverse strand, counting down.
TGCATCCTATGTGTAGAAACTACTAGTCATTCATTTCCAAGTCATTTTACATTCAGAGTAAAATATTTAAATCAAATACCGTATAAAATTTTAATTCAATTCCCTGTACTAACACTATGTGCTGCAGGCATTCACAGTGTTTGCTCTGCTTCATCATGCACCTGCCGCTGTGCGCGAGATCACAGCACATTACCGCTCTGCAAATCCACGGCTGCTTTTTATGAGGTGCGGCTGCTCGGCCCTGAGAACTCGATGGAATTCAATATTCTTCCAAAAGGTACAATACACATTGGTATCTGGCAATAAAAGAAAGAACAACTGACGTGTCCAAAAAAAATAAAAAGCAAAGCAAGAAGAAGAAGCAGAGGGAATGGGTCAGAATGGGAGGAGGAGTGAGTTTCTATATGTGGGGGAGAGGTCGTGGATATGTGAGGAGGGGGGGGGTGATAGCTCAGTGCTTTAATATGATGACACCGGGCCGGCAGAGGCCATTATCAGCCTTGTAGACTCGTCTGAACACAGACATGGTGACAGAAAGAGAACGCACCCCCACTTTAATAAAAGAGGCCCTTTGTTGCGCTCTGATTAGAAATATCATTTCCTGACGCCCGTCTTTCCTCCTCGATTAAATTGCTCGGCGCTGTGCCGGGATAGACTGTATATAATAAGCTGCAGGAGAGGGAGGACTGCAAAATAACCGAGGTGATAGACGGCAAACGGCCACACTGGCTGCTGCCTCAAACAGGCTAAGACACAGACAGCGATCCACACATGCATGAGGCTGTGTAGGTGCACGCACGTCTGCACAGTGTTGTGCGGGCGCTTTAATCTAAATCGTCTGCCTCTGCTTTGATTTGCTTCCATGAGTTTAATCTCCTGCCTCTTCAGCCTGTCTCTCAAAGAAAACAGAAGCATAAATAAAACAGCACACACAAACACACACACACATGCATATCCAGGTGACCTGAACGACAAACCTGATGAGCATCATTAGCTGCGAGTATCTCGAGGTAATGTGCTTGTGAGTAAATCACACTAATATTCATGTATTCTCGCTGTTACTAAGACGATAGTTGTGTAAAATGTATTCCAGTGTGGCATCAAGCAGTTTTCTTTCATTGCCTTTGCTGTGATTGTTGCTTTCAATTAGTATCATCATAATTATTCATGAGGCTAATTATCATGTCATTTTTCACATGTTTGTTAGCAGCGCTGCCACAGCAACTACATAACGATTACTATTATTAAATGGTTCATCCGTGTGTGTGTGTGTGTGTGTGTGTGTGCGCGTGTGTGTGCGCGTGTGTGTGCGTGTACGTCTCTGTATGATTACATTATCGTTGTGAGAAGGAATAGCCATTTTGCAATGAAAGAGACACTCCTTCCGAGCTGAGTGAGGGAGATGGCCTGATAAGTGGGGAGGTAATAAATAGCTTGATCTCTTCTGTGAACAGCATACAGACACAAGTACACATACACAACCACACACTCTTTCTCTCTGCCTGTTCGGCCCCTGTGGCCAAAAAGGCATCTGCTGCTCATGCTGATGTCATCTGGAAATAATAACCAGACCCAGCGTGGCACTAGGCCACAGCCAGCGCCTCAGATCCCCTCCACACTGCATGGGGTTACCACGATCTGGCAACTTACATGTGGGGGTCTGAGGACCTGGCAACCTACATCTGGGAGTGTTGGGAGATTAATCCAGTGGGGATGCATAGCTGCTGGGCCAGGGTGTACCCACAGAAAAGATTTGACAAGTTACTCTGTGTATGCTCACGGTCTGGCAGTCCACAACTGGAACAGCTGTAGAGTCGCCTTTCCCGCTAAGAGCCCGGCAGGCTCGGTAACTGTACAGCTGACAAAGAGGCACCACCTACAGCTGAGAGGGATATTTTACAAACAACAGCGACAGTAAATGCCTGGCAACGCCACTGTGTAACCACGGAACTACAGTGAACACAGCCAGGACTGCTGTGCTTGAGTTCAGGATAGGGCTCTGCTGATCTTGTAAGTCTACAGTGGCCAGTGATCACCAATAGCTTCACCTTTTTTTATACACTTATAACTTTTTACAGGTCTATTCTGCCAGAGTGCACTCATTCCAGCAACATGCAGGTTGCTTCCATACAACATGTTTCCAACCCGTGATCTAAAAAATGAAACTCATTACACTATAAGCATGGACTTGCAATTCCTAAAAGGCTTCTGGAAGCTTACCAGAGAGGCTATAACGGAGAATGGACAGGTGCATCCTTATATACACACTCATCAGTGATACCATTATGACCACTGACAGGTGACGTGAATAACACTGATTATCTCTTCAACGCGACACCTGTAAGTGGGTGGGATAAATTAAGGAGCAAGTGAAAACTGTGACCTCAAAGTTGATATTAGAAGCAGGAAAAATGGGTGAGTGTAAGGATTTGGTTGAGTCTGACAAGGGCCAAACTGTGATGGCTGGATTGCTGGGTCAGAGCATCTCCAGAATTGCTGCTCTTGTGAGTCATTCACGGTCTGCAGTTGTCTGTATCTATCAGGTGTCAGAATGCATAGTGCAATGCAGTTTGTTGCAGAAAAACAAACTGCGGAAACACCGCGGAAAACAGCAACAATAGGCACATGAGCATCAGAACTGAACCACGGAGCAACGGAACGAATCACGTTTGCACAAGCAAAATAATGGTCGTAATACGTAGTAAACATTTATGGGTTAGGATTAGAGTATTTCATACTTAAATGTTAAAGAGGGCACTTACAGTATTTAGCAGACCACAACGTTTTTTAAGCTATATGAGCCATTCAAGCTACTTAATCTCAGATTTTAAAAAATACCCTTTTCACCACATGTGTAAATATACCAATATTACAGCTATAAAATGAATAGAATTATTCTGAATCTCTTCGGTATCTAGTTCCCAAATTCATCCTGATATATTTAAAATTTTCAGAAAATGTTTGCGTGATTCAAAATGAAGTTGTTGTGGTTTTCAATGATGTGGTTTGGCTGGCAGTAAACTTATAAAGAGATTTCTCGTCTTATGTTTCACACAAAGTGAGCAAAGTGCAAAGACTGAGCATTTAAAAGCCACAAAATCACTTAAGCACGACCCATTTCCAGTGTGTGTGTGTTACGTTCACGATGTGCATAATGTACAGAACCCGCTAACACGCACAACTCCGGTTGACATTACGTTACCACGAGGTCAGACGCACACACCGTAATTCACCTTGCCAGAGTCCTCTGTGGGTTAGTAAATCTATCTGTGTACATGATCGCAGCGAGGTAAGAGCACGGTGTCTGCTCACCGCCCTGATGCGCTGAAAAGGGCTGAAACAAGAGAACAGAACCAAGGAATTGAGTTACTTTGGACATGATGGCTCCTTTTCCCGCTGCCCACCTAAACTACAGTCCATTATAAGAGCTATTAAAGCAGCTGAGAGGCATCAATCTGCCCATTTGGACAGCAGTGAGTGGGTGGATTAATAATTAGCTGCCTGTATGGCCTCTGCTATTCACTCCCACTGACACCCTCAACCTTTTTTTCCTCTCTGGTTTTGTCTTTTCATTGTTATTCCTATTTTGTGTCAGTTTTAATTACCTCGAATGCCTCAAACTTGCACCTTCCTTTTCTGTCTTTATCACAACCGACCTTGCTTTGTTTCTCTGTCTGTTTCTGTCTGCATCTCGTACTCCTCTCAGAGTTGCTTGTCTGCTTTTCGTGAGGATCAAACAAGCTCTCTCTCTCTCTCTGTCTCTGCTGCCTGCATCTGTGGGAGAGAAGGAAGCCTTGAAGAAGAAGAAATCAAATTGTCTCCTAGTGTCTAATTCCCCCCGACATCCACTTCAGCCTAGCTGTCTTTACCCGCATCCTGGAGGGAGGAGAGGGGGGAGGGGGGACGGAGGAGGCTGTGGAAGTAGTAGCAGGGGTGAATGTGTTTATGTTTGTGTGGAAGACAGTGTATGGGGGTGGGGGGGCTAGCTGGCTGGAGGCGGACTCTGACTCCCTGTGCTTCTTGTCAGATCAACCATGGATCAACCTGAGGCTCAGACCTCACCTCGGCATGAATTTGCTACACTGAAGCACGCACGCACGCACACACACACACATGCACACACACACACATTTCCTCATTACAAGGTCTGTATATGCTTACAAACAAGCAGTGAAAGAAGAAATGCACCCTTTTGCAAAGAGAGCCTTCAGATTAACATTGTTATTGTCAGAGAATCAGACTTTTACATATGCAAATAAGTCGCATATCCATCACAGAAATATGGAAGAGAATGTTCCCCCTAAACCCCGATAAACACTTGATATATTTGATAAGATTTCGTTCATATGGCATTTATCTCAAAACTCAAAATATTCAAATCAGTTAAAATGATTTACATCCATGCTTAATATACCCATTCTGCTCATGCTAGTTTCCTAATTCCAAATCTTCTTTATTTAGGGCATACTAGGCTTAAGCTCCACTGTCTGAAACAAGCTCCCTTCCTCCCCTCTAGCCTAGTTTAAATGGCCCCTATATTGATTTTTAGCCTCAACTGTGACGTCATCACAGCTTCAAAAGCTTTTAGGTGTCACCATTCTGCATGCAGCAGAAGTAAAAGGAAATCACAGAGTTATTTTCAAACTGTGGGCTGGGAGAATGCACTCGACCGCATCCCTCAGGTGATCCTGTGGGAGGTGCCTGGCTGGCCTGGGAATGCCTCGGTGTTCCCCCAGACGAGCTGAAGAAGATGGCTGGAGAGTAAGCTGCAGATAAAGGTGGATGTATGAATGCAAGTCTCATCTTTTGAAGCTCTCTCCTCTTCTGTAATCGGAGACTTTTGATGTCGCTTTTGACACATGCCTCCGTTCACAACAGCAGCAACAGTGAGCATAAATTAGATGTAAGGTAGCTCGATCTTTGCAAACACAAGGTCTGAACATCGGTATGTGGCGTTTCTTTGCTTACAGCTGGAGCTGTGTGCCTGAGGCAACCTTATTAACATATTTGCACTCACTGACATCATCTACAGCCTAGATTTGAAAAAGCTGTCTTAAGAATTAGTTTTTCACAGTTTGGCAGTTTTTAAAAAATATATATAAACAAGGTTTGACCGAGGCAATATTTTTTTTCCTTGTACTAATATTAAAGTTCGACACTTTCCACATGATGTTTTCCTTTTAAAAAGCATCGATTCATGTTGACTGCATTTTGCAAAGAGTTGAGACAAAGCCATGAAATGAGGCAATAACAAGTCTTGTCATCATCTCTACTTTACTGAGAGTAAATGACATCATTATCGGGAGGTATTGATCGTGTCGTGGCTGTGTGGCAGCAGGTCAGCTAATAGATGGTGGTTGTTCCAGCTGAGGCCAAGTTTATAGACTGGAGAGAGAGCGTCAGACCTGAGTATTAGCACTTCAGTGGAGATGGGGAGGAAAGCACAAGATGTGATTATCAAGCAGGTCATTACCATTATGTCTATTTATAAGAACACTTTCTCAACAAAATTACAGCAGCACTGCCTGCATCAAAGTCCTCAGCACTGTTCAGATACCTTTTTAAGGACCACAGCTCATTTGCACATACACGCTACATTTGCACAAATCGAGACATTTACACAAACAGAAAATAATTACTATGAAGTGGAAAACACAGAGAGATAGAGAGAGAGAGTGTAATGGTTTATAATTTACCAGGAATGTTTCTATGTTCTTAGACTATCTTGTTTCCATAATCAAATTACACTGCTACACAGTAAATAATGATTTTTACATTTGCTTTCTAATGTATCTAAAATATATTTTCATTTATGTTAAATTTTTTTTCTTTCTGCTCCATGTTGTTAAGCAAAATGAGTAGAGTTCAACACACACACACTTCCTCACACATCACATAAAAACACTGGCACAGTTTTTCCTGCGTTAACGCCGATATGTTCGTTTGTAAGAGTTTTATTACCATGTCATGTATGTTTTCATGCCTCTTGTTATTTTTTTAAATAACAGTGGGATTTAATATGAGGAACTATGGAAATTCATTTAAACTTAACCGCTTCTGTAGTCATTCAAAACAACACATTGAGCTGCACTCTTAATGTGCTGCTTCCTAAAGTTTAAAAGATGTTGGTGCACTACTCAATAAAATTCATCGAACAGATCAATTGTGAAGAAACAACCTTTGCCAGCGTTGACTATCTGCTTCTCGACCCCTCCTACAAAAGAGGAGACGACTCCTTTCTCCACAGTTAAACGCACAAACAAGACAAACCGGACCAAATCACGGTTTCATGCTGCCAGTCTAGTTTTCTTTTATGTATGCCTAATATGCCGTTGCAGTCTGCATGGACACCTCAACCTTTCCACACCCCTTCCTGACTGTAAAATAAACCGTAAAATATTGTTACTTATATACTCATCATCAAAATATTTACCATTAGTTAGCATTAAACATGTTGGCCAAAGTCACGAGATGATAAATAGAGTAACTTACTTGTTTGCTTTATGCTACACAAATCTACACGTGTATAATAATGCACAGATATTTACTGATCTTGGAGCAGTGAAAGCAGGGCCAACAGCAGCTTGTCTGCTACACTGGTCTCTCACTAGTCTCAAACTTACCCACATATGCTCATATTTTATTCACAGTAGCATCTCTAGGAAATTTGAATGTGCCTTCATCCTGTCCTTTGTCTTCAGACAACAGTAGCTCAGTTTCTATTTGATTTCATAAAGACTGCACATCAGATGCCCTTTGTGATACAACCCTCTCCATTTATCTGGGGTTGGAACTGGGACCACAAGTATAACAAGATATATTCCCCACCCTTCCCACAACCAGCTAATACCCTGCCCCAGACTGTCCTATGTTTTTCTACCTGCAGGCTACCGTTAGTCACCCAAACCACTTTATTTAGATGTTAAATTGCAATATTTGTCTGTAATTCGCACACAAACAAGGTGAATCCACAGTTTAACTCCTGTTGTTTCCTGTAACATGTCGCTCAAGAAGTGAAAAGGCCTTCAAACAAAAACATTTTCGTCTTAATAAAGAAACACTAAATATCTGATTATCAGTTGGTCTCATTTTAGCAGCTCCATTAGGACCAGGGCACTACTGATGGGAAGGCTGACGGTTCAATCCTCATGTCCAGAGTCCCCAAATTGCCTCTGATGTATGTATCAG
>VUQR01018356.1:2396-24145 GCA_015108515.1 Hemichromis elongatus | reverse complement strand
ACAATAATTCTTCTGCATGCGAGTGCTTTTCAACAACGTGGCTTCGTATGAGCTGCTGCAGTGAGTTACAATAGGGGGCTCGTGTTGTGTTTATGGTAATAGCAGCAAATCTCGTGTTTATACTACTATGCGTCCACCTCCTCCTCCTCCTCCTCCCGTGTTGTCACTGTAGTAGACCATTCTTCTGTATCCCTATAGATACGCGTGAGACGTGTTTCTTATGCGCTATCGATGTCACCCCGATTGAATTGTAAACATTATATAAGGAGAATCTGCTGTAATTTCTCACAGGAATGAGGAAATGCTTAAAAATACAGTGTGGACGTGGGTGTAGCTGCTGAATATATCGATCTAACCTTGCAGCAGCTGGAGGTTAGTGCACCAGCTCGGCTTACTAAAGACAACAGCAGCACTGCGAAGAAAACGATCAATGCCTTCATTTGTATGCGGGGCACAGCCATGCGACAGCTGCTGTGGCATCGTTTCTTTGCATGCATTTGTTCAAGACATGCGTTCAAGTGCTCTTTGCGGAAGCTAAATGTCGCCTCCGCGTGCGCACAAGCGGAACTGTACGTTGATGCAACGCGGCGTGCAGACACGTGGTCCTCGGGGTCCCTCTGGTAGTGACTTAATGCACTGCAATTCAGGTGAAAAGAAGAGAGGAAAGGATTTCCTTTAAATGTGGAAATTTTATTTAGTCAAAAAAGGATTAAGAATTATTTGAACAGATTGTATTGAACTTATATTTTACAATGAAATAATATGGTAATATTTTATAACATGGCCCACGACTAAGAGTGCAATGCTGCTCGAATTAAATGGGATTTCCACGGATTTTACCATAAATACAATGTAATAATATTTACCTCCAAATAATTAGTGCTAGATACTCAAGAATAAGGGTGTGATCATTAAAGTTTTTACAGAATAGAAGAAATAATTGGACAGTAAAGAATTTTAAGTAGTGCATTTTAGTGGGAAAACAAACAAAACTTCGTAAATACATGGATTTTTAAGCACACAGGACGTATTGTGGAGTTGTTTTTCTTTGCCTTTTTACATTTCTATTATTACATTAGTGTGCATCATGGACCTGACAAGTCCTCTTTTATTACATTTGACAATGTGATGAAGATTATTCTCCCTTTCCTACTTAAAATTAAACACTACCAAACACTGCAAGACGTCTGCCCATGTGATGTTATGAAGCAAAATCAAACCTATTTTTTTTTCTTGGAAATACTTTTCAACATACAACCAGAACTTTCAAAAGGACTGTGAGAAAATAATAAAAATAATTGTATTAATGTGAAAGAAGGAAGACTTGTGTGTTTTATTTATATTAAACACAATATAAATTACAATAATTATAATAATAATAAGTTCTCTTTTCTGCTTTTTTGTCCTTTTGTGAAGAAGATGAATATAAGGAGAAAAAAGACAGATCTCTGGCCCCTCTCTGATGCATCTTCCACTAAAATGCCTGGAAATTATGCACTATGTAAAATTACTTAGAGTATAATTTGTGTCTCCTTTCCTGTTAAATACCAGCCAAAATTAATGTATAACATGTAATGATAGTATAATGATTTCTTCTTTGATGTAAATACTTGAATGATTTCCTCCTTACTCTGTTGTATTTGTAGGTTAATGCAATTAATTGCAATTAAATGTAATTTCAGGTCAAATATATGGAAATTCGAGGGGAATTACACACAGTAGTATTTATTATGCTTTAATATACTATTACAATATATTAAAACAAAACACACACACACACATATATATATATATATATACACACTCACATTCTTATCATTCACAAGCAGCGAGTCTGTTTCCAGCTCAGTCACTGTTAAAAATAGAGATGAGTAGGTTTGGAAGGCCAAAGTCAGCTACTGCCAGATATTAGGTGTCTTTCCAATCAGCTGTGATATTAAAATAGATCAAAGGGTTTCATAACAATATTTATTGATTGGCTGATTTTTGTAATTACCAATAGCAGTAATATTAATAGTCATTTAGTCTGAGAGACTAGCTGTACTGATACATTTTGAACATGGAGAATTTATTCCTTTCTGTAGAATCAGCACATTTGGTGAGCTTTTTTAAGTCATTTCTTTAAATAATATTGACACAATGACGGGAATTCAGTGGTGATGTTAGACGATAACCAAAGCTCAGTGTTTGTTTTATATTTTCCAGACCACGATAGCACTACACTTGTTGGATGAATATTTTTATTTTTTATTTTAAAGCATTAATAACAACCGCCACATAACTCTGCTGAAAGGAAAACCGAATGTAAAACGTAAAGAACAGACTAGATGATTAGCTGAGCGGTTGTTCTGCTTCTTTACTGTTGTGTCACTCGACTCATTTGACGGTGACACATCAAATCCTTCACATTTGTCCACGAGCATCGCGGCTTTAGTCAGGACGACCGCGGAGAGCTGTGTGAAGTTACAGAAAGCCACAACTGTACAGGAAGCTGATGGGTTTTTTCTTTCAAAATAAGATTGTTGTAGTTCAAATGTTGTTTACACATTAATGAGGTTCGTTTTCTAATCTGTGAAATTGTATAGCCGGGATATATGGCAGACTGTGTTTTTTCTTTTAATTCAGTTCATTTGCAATAAATAAATAAATAAACCAAAGGCCTAATTACACTAAAACTGAGCTTTAGGAACATCTGCTTAATTAACGCTGTTCTAAAGTGAGTATTTGGATGAGCAGTTATTTAGATTACCACGTTATTTGAATTCATCATCTCAACTTGTCATCATTTCAGAAAAGAGGAAGAAAGCCTTTTGATGATTAGATGACTATTTGAATGAAAGCAACACCGAAACTAAATTAAAACCCAGTAAACATGTGGTATCCCCAGTGAACTAGTTATGCAACTTCTTAAAACTTAAAAATAAAAACATTCACTATTTTTAAGGGGTTTTTTTCTTTTTGCACTCTGAAGTTAAAGCATCTTTTTCTGTTTATCAGGATGAAAACGTTTCTAATGTATTTTTTAAAGAAACTTTTGCTCTTTGCTGCAAGGCAATAAAACATGATCGCTAATAACGAAGGCGCACGTGTGTTTTATTTTGAAATAATTCAACTCAAAAGTGTTTTTGGTTTAATTTCGTCGGACTTGATTCTGTCGAAGAGGACTGGGTCCTGTTACAGTTTGGAGTCTAAAATTAGGGAGGCACCCCAACTGCAAATGACGCAAGAGGGCTAAACTGGACAGTCTAGTCGTCTCTATGTGTCAATGACAGCGGGACTCAGGGCCATGGAGACCTTCCCCACAACTTTGCTGTTGTTGATGACATGGAGTGTATTTTTAGCTATTGTTGTCATCTTTCCGTAACAGCCCAGCCGCGCCGTTCAGTATAAAGGACTCTTTCAAAATGCAGTTGTACAACAGTGCGCTGACACACTACCCGAGGTCGTCTCGCAAAGTTACAATAACTTTGTCGACCGCTTCTGCGCGTTTGAACGGGACAAGTTCCTCCGAGGCTGACAGGCCGGGATTTACTCAACCAGAGGAAACTTCAGCGACCAACGGCGATCCGGTGAGCGAGTCTGTGTCTTCCGCAAACATGCCAGCCCTGTCGTGTTACGAAGCTTCAACCATGAGGCCAATTTACTTCACTTCGACTGCTGAAATTTTAATCCGGAGACCCGATGGAGTGGAGAGGTCTGTGCCTGTGCATATTATGAGGGAGTCCAAAGCCAAACCACCTTCTCCAGACTCTCGTAACGGTGAAACTTTCCTCTGTAATGACTGCGACCCTGAAGCGATAGTGGACTTGATAGATCATTTGAGCAATGGGACAGATGAGCTTTTCCCAGACTCCCCAGAACTCACTGGAAATCAGCTTACCAACAGCAACAACACCAGTGGACCCAGAATAGAAGAATACAAGAGGATGGTGGAAACTTCAGGTGGGGATGATGGAGTTTCACTGACTAGTCTCCCCTTCAGAAGCAAGGGGTGGGCCTCATTGAAAGACGAGGAGCTGGTTCCCCCCAAGGCAGTACAGCCTAAGGGACTCATAAAGGAAGACTTTAGTTTAATGAGCACGGCCAAAGCTGCTCCAGCATCAGAAGAGAGACGGGCTTTTGAGCTCAGTGTTCTGCAGGAGTCTCCTCCACAGAGAGTCCAGGAGAGAGGGGAGATCAACGACAAAGTCGCCCGATACCTGGCTGAAGTGGAAAAGCAAAATAAGTACCTCCAGGAGAGGCACAAATACAGGTATCAAATCATTCCAGATGGCAACTGTCTGTACAGAGCTGTGTCTAAAGCCACATACGGGGACCAGTCGAGACATGCGGAGCTGAGGGAGCAGACGGTGCACCACATCGCTGACCACCTTGACGAGTTCAACCCCATCATCGAAGAGGATGTGGGGGAGTTCCTCATCAATGCAGCGCAGGATGGCGCTTGGGCCGGTTACCCCGAGCTTCTCGCCATGAGCCAGATGCTGAATGTCAACATCCACCTCACAACAGGGGGCAGCTTGGAGAGTCCCACTGTCTCCACCATGGTGCACTTTCTTGGAGAGGAGGATCCTTCCAAACCGGCTATCTGGCTGAGTTGGCTGAGCAACGGTCACTATGACGTTCTCTTGGACAGGTGCCTGCCCAACCCAGAATATGAGAACTGGTGCCGAAACTCGCAGATGCAAAAGAAACGGGACGAGGAACTGGCAAAGTCAATGGCAGCCTCGTTATCCAAAATGTACATTGAGCAGAATGGGACTGTGTGAACGAAATACAGTGCATTACAGAGGAATAGGATGAATATGAATGGTTCTGCTTTGTTTCGACTTGCTGTAAATTATTATTTTTTAATGATTTTCTAAGGAGCAAAAAGACGTGCAGTGCACAGACTTTGGTTTATGTCTATGACAGCGTTTTAAATTAGCGCTAGTTGTCTCCGAAAGAGTTTGACAGTGTGTGAATCTGTTCTTGATAGTTTGGGTGATGTTGACATGAGTGAAATTCTCCAACGTTGTTCCAATGTGGCTGAGTGCTTTTGAAGTGTACTATTTTTAATTGCTCTTTCTCAGCTGACCAGTTATTATTATTGTGTTTTGTTGTTGTTGTTGTTGTCGTGCTTCTCATGCTTTGGCAACTGCCCAGTATTTTCAGACAAAGCAAAATCTGGTTTGCATTTTCCTTGTGTTCAGCTACTCATTTGCACAAAATTCCTCTAAGAGTAGTTCACAGTGCTAGGTTTGTGTCTGCGAGACTGATTTAAAAGGTTCATTTCCCGTTATTCCAGTACTTTTCAGACATTTGACAAAGAATTTCAAAATAAAAAAAAAAACAAAACAACCAACACACTAGGTTGCAGTGGCTTCATTTTTAATTTACATGCTCGTCGTACCGCTATTTGTTTATCGCCTACATTTTCATAAATTTGTTATTCAGCTTTGGCGATGTCCACTATTTCATCTTAGGTGTAAGGCACTTCATAACCACCACAGTTCATGCTGCAGTCATCCTCCACTCACCGGTGTCCTAAAGTGAAAAGTGATGTTGGGAATTTATTACATGTAGTGACCCTGCAAGCTCTCATTCAGGTCAGGCTGCAGAACGCTGTGTATTAAGGGACCACTGCTTCACTACACAGAGTACAAGGGAATGTGCTCTGTGTACTGAGCTATGTTAAAGCTTAAGTAAAGGGTGCAGTCACAGTGTAGGCCAAAAAATCATTTCTGCTGTAATTGTTTTCCTTTTTTAAACTGACACAAATATCTAATAATCAGCACCTGAGTGCATTTAGGCATGCAGACATGATCAACAACCTGCTGAAGTTCAAACTGAGCATCAGAATGAGTAGAAGTGTCTGTGATCGTGGCATTGCTGTTGGTGCCAGACTGGCTGGTCTCGGTATTTCAGACCTGCTTATCTAATGGGATGGGAACTCTGGGGTTTACAGAGAGTGGTCTGAAAGAGAGAAAAGTGCAGCGAGTTTAAGTTCTCCAGCCAAAATGCCAGAGGTTGGAGGAGAAAGGCCAAGGAAGGAAATGCAACAGTCACATCAAATAACCACTTATTACAACCAAGTAGAAGAACGTCGCTAAATGTGCAACACCTTGAACCTCGAAGCAGATGGGCTACAGCAAACAGAAGACCACACTGGGTGTTACTCCTTCAAGTTAAGAACAGCTAAACGTTATATGAGCTCATCAAAATGAGACACAGCAGAAAACTGGGAAAACGTTGCAATGAATGAATGAATGCGATAAATCTCATTTTCTGTTGCTACTGCTGTTTTGTGTAAACAAGATTAAAGCAAGGCTGGTTGTGTAATGGTGTTGGAAATGTCTGCTTTGCAAACATCTGCTTTATTGCTGCAGCCTAGCTGAGTATTGTTATATATATATATATGAACTGATTCAGCTGCCTTTTAAAGCCATATGTACTCGTGTACTGATACATATTGCGCCTTCCTTCCGTTAGGTGGCACTGTGTGCTCCCAGATGCACAGACAAGGTATCAATAAAGGTATTTGTATTCTTTTGAAAACATATTACAGCGTTGGATTATTGGATACAATGCGCAGAGTTAAAGTGACTGAGAGCTTTTCAAAAATGTGAAATGGTATGTTTTGGTATCACGGGATGCGATGATTGGGGGAAATGGTGCTTTTTAAAGTTTTACATTTATAAGACCACCCAAGTTAGATTTTGAACATTGATTAAGAGCTTCCTGACTCTTACAGCTGGGAAATGTTGGATACTAGTGTCCGAAAATATGATATGTGATATGTTAAACTAACATTATTATATTTTTACAGCCGCCGATTTAAACTTTATTACGAGGTTATTAATGATTCTTTACAGTGGTGACGTAACGCTGCAGTCATCGTCGTTTGTGTGTGGGGGGGAAAAGAAAGTTTTATGATTTTTAATACGGGGGGAGGGATAGTGCCTCTCCCGGCTCTTTCCGAGTCTCCTACGTTCACCAGGCTTCTTAGAGTAGAGGGGCAGGTGAGAGTTGGACCGAGCTGGCTGCTTCACCGCAGTACTGGCACACAGTCAGCTCAGAGACACACAGGGGGCAGAGGGAAAGTCATCCACGGACGCCCCTCTCCGGTGTGTAGGGTCGAAGGAGTCCCAAGCGCAACACGGACGGCGACGCGGTCACCTCGACGCGGTGAAGATTCCCCACCCACCAGCCCTCTGTTCGGAAGTTGGCTGATACTTTTAAAACAACACAGAGAAGGGCTGTGAAGTCCTGGAGCTCTGACCTGAGAGCCTGTAACAGACATGTCGGGACACCGGGTGCAGTTCGCGGACCTTCCTCCGAGTGATCATAAAGGAAGTCCCAAATCTCACAGTAAGACAAAAAATATATTTATATGCCGACCTCTATTTTAACAGATCTCTCCAAGTCTAAATTATGCGCAAAACTTTGCAGAAAAACTAAAGATGCCGTGTTTAAAGTTTTCACTCACAGTTAAATAATGCTGTTGCTTAACTTTCGTTACCCAAATAGATCCGTTACATTGCTGCTTTTCTTGTATCCTGTATCTGTGCCCTACTCCAGTCTAAAATAGTTAAGCTGCCTTCTCAGCGCTGTCATCCATTGTATTACACTCCTCTTCATGATGGAGTTATCAGCGAAAAATACTGCCAATCCTCGATGATTAAATCTATTTTTATTTAAGTATGAAATGTTACATGCTGCCTTTTTTGCCTTAAATATGATAATATTTTTGCTCATTGATATCTATGTTATTGTCATACTGCACATGTTATATATACGGGTGACAGTGTGTGGCCTTTGTATTGACCCCCTGCTTTGCTCCACTCAGCGGTGTGATCCCATTCAGTCTCCACTCAGGACACTTATCTCGAGTGGCAGTTGCCCTTTACGTGCTGCAGCTAACTTTTTCTCCTCGGGCCTCCTCTCATTGAGTGTCGTGCTCTGTCTTAAGTAAGGTAACATTCAGGTTGGGTGCATTTATTGACCTCTACAACTCACAGTATTAAAAGCACAATGCTAATAGCTGTAAAACAGAGCCAGATTTGGGGACCCAAATTTAGTGCTCTTTATTGCTCTGCTGGTTTAAAGGCGTGCTTCTGATTGCATGTGAGGTATGACAGAGTCAGCTGTGCTCGCCTCTGCTGCTGTATGCTGCAGTGTATGCACTCCAGCATGAGACACAGCTCATCTCCATGGTGACAGGTTGAGCGACAGAGCACGTGAATAAGGATGCAATGGAAAATTGCCAGTTTGATGCAAACCCCTCCAGAAGGGTGGCATCTATAGCACACTGTGGTTCCACAGCGGCACATGTGCACGGCTTGGGATTTGTATCTTCGATGGCAGCTGTACTAACACCATAATGTGTGTGTTTGTGTCACGTACATTAGTGTGCATGTGAACAGCAGAAGTGCTGATGTTGTATACAGGGCATGCTGGGTTTGATGGCGGAAGGACACAACAGCAGCTTCAGCAGCAAACTACACATTCTGACTCAGCCCATCCATGTTTTTTGTGTCTTTTTTTTGCCCCACTGCTTGCTTGGAACCAGGTGATAGTGGGGTCAATTGTCAGACTCTTCTCTTTTTATGATGTGCACACGCGCACAACATCCACATTCCACACTAACATGAGCAACTTGACGAGTTTATTGCAAGCAGTCATCTCTCATACAAACAATGTATTAGCAGCATCAAATTAAAAAGAAAAAAAAGTACCTGCATAGCAGCAGAACAGCAAGTCATTCATCACTCTGTTCATTTTCACAGCTATAACAGCTAATGATCTTGGCATCATATAGAGGGAACATTACAGCAGATGCGAATATGTCAACTCGCATTACTGGTACTGAGGAAGCATTGTTGCTTTTGCTGCTGTGCAATTTGCATGAGTCAAGGAAGGAATCAGCAATATGTTTTTGTCGACATTGTCAAAAATACACTGTTGTCGCTGCAGCGTTTCTGCCCTGGATTTATCTTTCCGAAAACAGGCAGTCTTTCTTCCTCAGTTATTTTATATTCATAAGGTTTGCTTTGCTATCCAAGCAGACTTTTCAGTTTATAAAACTGTATACGATTGCAAATTATTACTTCAGTTTTAAGAATGATTGAGAATCTGCGTACGATAGCATCAGATTTATGATACCTATTATCCACAGAAGTGTGTACATACAATGAAAAGTGTGTCATTGATTTAAAAAAGCTGAACGCATCCATCCCAGTGATCAGAGATGTTATTAGGCCCACTAATTTTGTAGTTTTGTGCCAGTGCCATCTTTTTGACACTATCTTTAGCCATTCTTCTTCTTCTAATTATGATTATTATTTATGGTGATGATGTTTTAAATGTAAATGCATGGAAGCTTTATCTCTATGTTATGCATCAAAAAATGGCATTGAAATGTTGAAAAAGGAGGAAAACCGTAAATGTATTTGCAGATGTCTTCACCTTTTCTGTAGTAAACACTTAATAGCATCTATATGAATTTCATAAACAAAAAGTCTTTCAGATTTTACGTTCAAATATTAACACGATTTATCTTTTGCCCTTTAAAAAGTTCATAATGTATATGATGTTTTGAGAAGGAATAACTGTGAGAAAGATGGTGATATGTCTCTCAATGAGCTATTCTGCCCTGGACAGCTGCACTCGGGACCATGGTGGGCATCATCTCATGTTTCCAACAATATTTGCAGATTATGTCAACAGTCTTGGGTGGTGAAAAGAAGATATCTTCTTCTCATTTCCCATCAAAAGTTCCTATACAAAGAGGATCGCTTTACTATTCACCTCACTCTTTAGCTCCGTCTCAGGTGGTCTATACCAACATGTTATGTTAACCAGTACTGTTATGCTGTTAGACTTCCTTGGCATAACAAACTATGACCTTCATATTCCACATGATAACTTCATGCCCATTACTGATCATCACTGTTATCACTTTGACAAAGCTTATAGTGAAGATCAGGTGACTCCTATTCTACTTTTTCGGTTTGCTATCTTCTCTTTCCCCTCGCTACCAACTGGTTGTGGCAAACGGCTGCCCCTCTTTGAACCTGGTTTTGCTGGAGCTTTCTTCCTGTTAAAAGGGAGATTTTCTTTCCCACTGCTACCAAGTGCTTGCTCGTAATACATCGCCTGATCATTGGGTTTCTTTCTCTATTATATATTAGCATCTTTAATCCACAATACAAAGCACCTTGGGGTGACTGTGTTGTGAATTGGTGTTATACAAATAAAATTTAATTGAATGAATACCAAGAACTAGAACAACTTGTTATGTGCAGCAGTGAATGCGATGTTACGTTTGCTGTTGTGCAAATGTGCTTTAAATTCAAAGATGCATGACTAGTGTTTTATCTTTTGCATGTTTAATGCAGTATTTTATCTGATCTTGCTTGAATTACTTTGTTAAGTTCTGAAATCGTAGATGGCAAAATTGGCTTCATATGATGGGAGAAGTTGTTGTTCTCACATTATACGAGAAACACAATTTAACAACAACATCACTGTAAAATAAGAGAGTCAAAGCAAATGAACCAAGAAATATTCAGTCATAATCAAAAGGGACCATGCTGTGTTGTTTAATCCATTAGCCTATTAACTTTTTGTCAGGATGTCCATGGCGGCATGTTATCATACTTTTAGTCTCCATGTGATCGCCTTGGGAAATTGGCAAATGATGTGTTGGTATGATAATCCCAAAATATACTCCTTTACCAGCTCAGGAATGCAGACAGTGTCTATGTCAGTGTCAGGCATTGAAACCAGAGGGAGATGCGCTCTCTGCAGCTTAAAACACGCTGTGCAAACAAATCAAATGAACGTAAAGGTGAGGATGATGCATAGCTTTAATTTCCTCACACAGACTTTCTATCGATAGTTCACTTACTACTATATTAACATAATCTTTGAGTGAGTGGCTGTCTAGTAAGGTGTGAAATGCCATATGTAGCAGGCTGATCAAATTTGATAGTCACTTGAACGGACTCTTCTGGAAATGTCCAAGCGCCTGAGATGCTTAACAGCTGTTTTCACAGTGGATTGAAAGCATGTCCCTTAGGGCCTCTAAAGTTTCTTGAGAGAGTAAAACAAAGATTTAAGGGTATGCAGTGGCTTTATCTGCCAGACAGTAATATCTTGGTGCTTTTCCACCTTTGTTTCTGTATTGTGACAAAAGGCAGTAATCTTGAGTTGATACCCACTGTGATTTTTTCCCCCCCAAAATACAGATACACCTTTGTAAGCTTGTGAGCTTCATCGGTTTTATCCGAATTACTACACACTTGACACTAGGATTAGATCTTGAGCAACACATGTGCCAGGTTTTGAATAAAATTTACTGGTGATCGAGACTGGCAAAGAACAGACAGACTAACATATACAACAGGAACAGCAGGTTATAGATTTGGTGGTTTGATATTTGGCCTCACCATGAGGTAAAGTATCCTTTGACAAAATGCTGACCAAGTCCCTCCCGATACCAGGCAAAGGTCCTTATGTGGCATCTGTGCCAGCATTGTGTGTTTGAAAATAGGTGAACAGATTTGAAGTATCCTTAAGTTTAAAAGGCACAAAACAAGAACAGACCATTTACGTACAGAGATTCCTTTATTTAACAGTGAGATTACATGTAATGTAGGTGGAGTGCTCAGTAGTCTGAAACATTTCCATTTATGGTAAATCATTTAAAATACATCTGTGTGTATTTGATCTTACATTTCATCCATTTCCTGCTGACATTTTCATGTTGCTCACTTTGTTCAACTTCAATGTTATTAAGGAAAACTCGAAGCACTCTGCTTCTCTGTGTCTGAATATTGAAAAGGGAAAAAAAAAACTAAACAGAAGCATTCTGCTTCCTGACTTGTGATTTTTTTTTTTGTTCCATCATCAAGCATTTGTGAGAAGAGCGAGTTAACATAAAGGTCATTTTTGAGAAATGAAGTCAAAGGGAAATCTTGTTTTGAAAAGCCCCCACGCCCCCTCCTCACCGAAAAAAAAGGAAATACCACAAGACGAGTGCGACTTATTGTACAGTAGATTGTGGCTCGAATTACTTTTGGTTGAGTCATCACTGCTGTCTCACAGAATGGCTTTGCATCATTAAACGTTGCGTGCTTAATGAATTATCCATCCTCTTCTGGCTTTTCTGTCTATCCAGCAGCAGGACGCTGATGTGCTGTGAAGAGGAACCAGATGTTTTCTCTCCTTTTTTTAAAAAAAATTCTGCGTTTTTTTTTATGGTTCCCTCCATGAGTTCCTTCCTAAAGAGGACGTAATGAAGTATCTACATTATTCTCTCAGAAGCAGTAGGACTTTGGCAGTACACGCAAAATTTCACAACCTCAAACGAGAAGAATGGCAGGATAATGAAGTATACCTGTGTTCCACAGCAACAGTTACACGCAGGCCGCTAAGCACGATGCAGTTAAAGCTCCTCATTGGCTGCTGCAGCTTAGAGCTTGTAGACTCTCAACATTGTTGTTCCCGTCACTGAGTTTTCACCGCTTGTGGGACGAGCTGAAGAGTAAACAAACACGTCTATCATGTTTATAGTCATCTTAAGTCTGGGAGGAAGTAAGGCTTGATAGCACACAGGCAGGAAAGTACACTGTTAAAATGATGACTCCCAAAGCACACCATAGGTCTCTGCACAGCTGTCATTCATCCACCCCGAGCAGTGGTTTTTGAAATATCTGTACTTCTTTATTGCTGATTAGAGACAATCTGGTTGCCTTTCTGTGCAGTTGGAACACAGAGTGTAATAACATTCTTTGCATGTTCCCCTCAAGCACTAATGATGCATGATATCGGGCCTTATGACATTTTTTTTTTTAGAAAAGGGAACAAAAAATTGACTCGGACACAGATGAGTGAGAAGTCAAACAGCCTCTCCTTTGATGTTGCAGTGAGGTCATGTTCAAAGGAAAATATCAAACAGGTAAGTCGGGGAGAAAATGAGGCAGTGTTCATGTGAGTGAGGTTGTGTGGTGATGCTTAATATTAAGTGTGTGTCTTTGTGTATATGAGTGTGCAGGGGTACCTGATAATTAGGCTTTTTTTTGGAGGGGGGCTTATCATCAAACTCCACGCTGATGATATGAAGTCACCAACTGGGATTTTAATGACTTTCCAAATCAATCAAAAGTTCTGGGTCACTGCCACAGAGGTCAACCTATACACGCACGCACGCACGCACGCACACACACACACACACACTCCTGTGTGTGTAGTCTTTATTGTCTTAATTGGAAAAATATAGAGCCTTTTTTAAACCGATTTTTCATGTTGTGAGATTAGGACACATTCCGGGTGGGAGGTCTGTTCACTTTTTTTTTTCAACTAACTTTTATATCTACTCATTATATGTGGAGTTAAAATCAACAGCTAGTTAGCTTAAGTGATCAAAGACCGGAAATTAGTGATGCAGCAATTGCAATTTTTTGTTATCTGATTCCAATGTCCAACTTTTTTCTAAGTGTGACCTGCCAATACAGATTTTTATCACTTTTCTTTCTAAGAACTAGAATAGAAAAGAATAGCTCTTTATTGTCATCGTATATATACAACTAATTTAAGGGTGCTCCACACCAACTCTGCCAGAATAAAAAATAAATAGTAGACAGCAGGAATAAGTAGCAAACAGGAGAAATGTATGCAATCAAGGGGAATACTCAGAAAACAATAGAAATATATACAAGCCTCTATACATAGCTTCTACTCTGGTGTTACCTCTTCTTCAATTGGTCGACTGCAGCTACTTCAAAATGCTGCAGTACGGATCCTAACTGGCACATGCAAGCGAGATCATATATCTCCTATACTTGCATCACTACGCTGGCTGCCAGTCAGATTTCGAATTGACTTTAAGATCTTAACACTTGTTTTTAAGATGCTGCATGGACTAGCCCCTACATATCTTGCCAATCCCCTAACCTGGTATTCTCTTCCAAGATCTTTGAGATCTGCAGACCAAATGTTTTTGTTGTCCCTAGGTTCAGATTAAAACACAGAGGAGACTGGGCGTTTGCCTTGACTGCCCCCAAACCGTGGCCTTTGCATATCAGGTCCTCCCCAACACTGAATACTTTTAAAATCCATTTTTCCTCTGGCTTTTGATTAATCGTGAGTTTGTTACTATTATTGTTTTTATGATTTTATTCTCTTCTAAAACAATATTCTGTTTTTCTCTTATGTTCACTGCCTTGTCCATTTTATTGTACAGTACTTTGGTCAACACCTGTTGTTTTTAAAAATGCCATAAGTAAATTTGAACTCTGAACAAAATAAGAGACGCATTAGAGAACAAGCTGCAAAGTGCTTGGAAGTAGTGCAAAGAAAAGACCAAATAAAGTCTGTGTGCGAGCGGCCCGGGTGATGGGGGTTACTCAGGCCGTGGCTCAGATTATTGAGGGTGTGGGGGGATAGTGTTTATTGACAGCCCGAATGGCCCAGGGGAAGAAGCTGTTTGTGAGTAAGTACTGTTACTGACATGCGAACAAAACCCAACTTCTCTTCATGTTTTTTTTTTTTTATAATAATTGTTTAATCTTTTCCCCCCAAACTGCAGTAAATTACATGATCTGCTGTCACTTGAGAGCTGAAAATAAAGTACTTTTCTACTGTAAAGAGGTACACATAACTGAAAAAACAGTTGCTTTACACCCACCTTGAAATATGACATGACATATATTACCTTGGCAAACAACAGCAGGTGCAACAGATTTATATAATAAAACAAATGTCAGGTACTTACATCATTTTCCATATTTTTAAAGTTCACCGGACAGCAGGACATTGACCAGTCTTTTCTTTTTCACTTTTCTCGTAACTACTCTGATTCTTTGCTCATACCGAGGCTGCTGCCCTGTGGCTGGCTCTGACCTCTGGATAGCTTTAGCCACTTTGCTGCCTTCTTTAAAATATCCTAAAACAAACGTATTCAGCTGGCTGAAGGTCATGTCAGTGTCTGATTAGGTTTGTTTCCCCTGTGGTTTATTTTGGCGAGCTTTGTGTCTTCCTCACAGTGAAGACTCGCTAGCGTCCAATTAAGACCGCTAAAAAATCTCTCAGTTTGGGTCCCTTGTCGGTCAGTTTTGGTTTGAACAAATTTTTTTTGTCGCCTTGGTTTTGTGTTCAAGTTCAAGTGAGTCTTCTTCTTCGAGTTTTTTCCAGACACTAATATTTTGTGGTATTTATGTGTTGTGTTGACACACGATCTGTGCAAAAGACACATTTCATCAGGACCTATAAGGTAAACCAAAACTACAAGCACACATGCCTGAACACATTTTCTCACTTACATAGTCTCTCTGACAAGCACCTCCTGGTTATATGTAATTTATGCTCACTTAGATAAAAACAAGCCATCTGACACCACTCATTTAAAATTCCAAACATTTTTCTTCAGTATCTAATTTGATAACCGAGCTTGTGGATGGAAAAATAATCCACTCCCAGTCAATAACCACAAGCCACTCCTGTCACTGTGATAAATGGGAGGTTTAGCACGAGGCTACAAGTGGGTGTTTGTAAGTGGATGGGACGCCGCTGATTGGGTGCGGTCATAGCAAAGGGCTGTGGGAGGAAAACATCCATCCAGAAAGTGCTGAGAAGTTTGGTGATGACCCTATAGCACATTATAGGAGTTTCCAGTTGGTTTCTGGAAAACTGAAGGCTTTTTTAAAAAAAAAAAAATCAGACGAGAGAGAGCAGTGAGGTAGAGTTGCTTTATCACAAAATGTCTTACAGAAAACTTTATCAGCAATACTGTTTCTTATGAGAGAAAGCAATTGAATATAGGCATGGCTATGTGCAGTAAAGTCTTTGCCTTCTTTTCACTTCCTGTGAATTTTCAGGTCAAGTTGGGCTAATCCACTTTGCTCCCTGGATAGTCTATGAAATACCAGCATGCCAATAAGTGTGGTGCTGGCATCGGCAAATGGCTGCTGATCCTTTGATTCATACTCTAATCTGAAGACAAAAGATTTTTTTTTTTTAATTAGTGCCCTTTCTATTATATTAACCCACCTACCGCATTTAAATCCAGCTATTCTCTATTTGAAAAATGAATAGGGCTCTCACAGAAACGTAATTCTCTCTCATTTCTTTTGTATAAATGCTCCCAATTAGAAAGGGAAAACAAATTTTAAATCACTCTGTGGAGTTCATTCTTTGTTATGATTGATGACTGGTGATGATTTCGCCTCATCGTCTGATTCCCCAGGCCCGGCGCCTTTCGCCTTAGCTTATCAGAGCTCGTACAGCTGGCTTTAGTGGCCGAAAAACTGTGATATTTAACGAGACTCTCTGTTATGCACTGTATGTGACACTGAATGCCACGATGATGCGGACTTGGCTGTCAGGAGCCACTGCAAAGGCCAGCAGTTGTGTAAGAGATTTAATGGCTGTGGCTGGGAGTCTAAAGAGAGGGCAGCAATCATCAGACCTTTTGGCAAGGTTAGCTCAGTCCTTTATTCTCTGCTTCTCTCTTTCAAGCACTCTGTTATTCATCCTAAAGTAATACTCTGGTGCTTTCAAACTCTAGTCCTTATGTTGCTAATAATTTGTTATCAGAAATAATAAATGTAAGCTTGATAAGGGGGGATGAATTAAAGCTCGCATTTTACCTGTTAGATCTGCCACTTACTGTAAATATTAAGTATTGGAAATGGTCTTTTATATGTTTTGTTTTTTTTATATCAGGAAATGTCTAGCTTCCAGGTGCTGCTTGTTTAATTTTGTATTTGATTAATAAAATGCATGCTCCGTTGGGTTGAGATAAGGTGACTGATTTTGCCACTGAAGAATATCTAATTTCTTCTGCTTTGATATTGCCGTATGCCATTACATACACAATTCATCCTGCTACTTCTATCATCAATCACATTCTCAATAAACACTAGCAGCCCTGATCCGATGGGAGCCATACATGCCAAAGAACTCCTGTCCACATTACTTTTTTTTAAGGTCGGCGTAGGTTCTGTTAGTCTACTTTGGTCTACTTTGGCCTTTTTTTGTATTTGAGTGTAGCCGGTGCTTTTTGCATTCACAAAGCCATCGCTTGACCGTAGACCTTGACTATGATACGGCTACCTCTTTGAGTGTTCTTGACTTGGTTAGAAGATTTAAAGTTGTTTTTCTTAATCATGGAAATAATTCTGTCATCCTACACTTTAGTCGTCTCACGTGGTCTTTCCAGCCTTTTGGTGTTGCTGAGTTGTTGTCGTTGGTGTTGCAGTGCATTCCTTCTTTTAAAGAATATACCAGATTACCGATTTTTCCATGTCTAAAGGTTTTGCTAGCTCATTTATTTTGGTTTTTCCATATAATTGCAATTAAGATTTCCAATGAACAGCTATTAAAAGCATATCCAGCACATTGGAACCCACTCCAGAACTTTTATCTTCCTAATTTGTTATCGAACGATAAGGGAACAGGCCTCATCTGGCTGAGCCTGTAAAAATGGGGAACTATGAATAATAATAGCTGTAATTCCTAAATAGTTAATGCAATACTTCTGCGAAAACCTTTAAATTAAAGTTAAAAGTCAGCACTTCTTGATTTTTTTGATAAAAGAAAAACTCCACCGTGGTGTAAGGTCTGCAGTATCAATAACAGACGCTGCTGTTTGAGTCATTCTGGTATGATGCAATTAGAGTAAGCCCAGCTGCACATTTTGGATGACCAAGATCAAAGGTACACTCATTAACCAATGTAAACTGTAACTGTGATGTGCACTATTACGGTTAGAAGTCCATTTCTCTAACAACCATCACTTTCAGCCAGTCTATGAGCAAGATATGCCTTAATGCCTCCAGAAACTGATTTTACTGGTTGTTTTTGATTAAAAAAAAAAAACAACCCAAAAAACACTTGTTTACCATCTTTTTTGAAAATGAAAACGCAGCTTGCTGTGATTAGCATTCATTTCAAATAAAAGGAAAAGTCACCAAGAGTTACCTCAGATGTTCACATTATTACTACCACTGCTATAGTTATCATCTGTATGGGGGATAGCTTTAAGGATTATGTAGCACTTGAAGAACTGACCCTGATACAGCTTCAAAGCGAGAGTATAAATGTTACTGGAAAGCAAAGCTGATTAGTGACTCATGTGCATGTGACTAAACCATTGTTGACTGAGCCAAGAATGTACTCCCAGCTGCTAGTTAACATTATTAACCCACAGCTGCTAGTTATCAAGGCCTTCTACTTTTTCTGCCATCAAAAAGCTTTTTCACAGTGGGGAGTGACTGAGGTGAGGAAGAGTTAGCTCAAACTTTCCACTGACCTTCATAACCTCAAAGCCTCTCTGGCCCTGATTTACCCGAGTCCCTGTGCCTTCCTCAGAACTTGACACTGAATGGCGCCCAGGACTTTTAATATCATGGCGTTTGTGGGTGCTCCTGACTGATAGAGGTTTGGGGTTAGTCTTTGATGTTCTTTGTGCTTCTTAATGAGGATCAGACTCGGGGGATTTTTTGGCCAAAGTCCTCCCTCCTCCCTTTTCCACTTGGAGCAGTGGGGCAGCAGAGATTGAAGAACTAGTTCCACCTCGAGTGGAGCATTTCTTCCCCCTCCTTTCCCCCTCTATACATTTTTATCCCTCGCCTACCTCTCTCTCCCACTCTTTCTTTAATCAGCCTCTCTGGCACCCAGAGCGACTCTGCGTCTCTGAGTGAGTTCATCATTTCATTAAGGAGGCCTTGGCCCAGATGAATCAGGGCTCTGAAGTTCTTTCATCAGCACCTTGGGGAAGCGGGAGAAACTTTTAGGAAGACCAAGTGCGACAAAGCGCAGAAAACACACACCAAAGGGGGGTCCAGCTCAGTCTTG
Organism: Hemichromis elongatus; assembly: GCA_015108515.1. Lineage (NCBI taxonomy): Eukaryota > Metazoa > Chordata > Actinopteri > Cichliformes > Cichlidae > Hemichromis > Hemichromis elongatus. The sequence continues at coordinate 5,308 of VUQR01018356.1, read as the reverse complement.
ACTGGACCCCAAGGCTGAAAAATGTGTGTACACAAGCCTGTGACAAGGCAAAGGGTCAGGGCAGATGTCAGATGAGGGTTGGGCTCCGAATAACCTCTGACCTACGTTTTAAGAACGAAGGCCAACCAAAAACAGGTGTGTGCCGGTGTCCTAGTTATGTTCCCCTTCCTCTTCAAAAGACACGTTTGATGAATTAACCTTAAAAAACAAAGACCCACTGAAGGGACATTACACTTAGGAGTTATGTAGAGCTTAAGCACAGAACAGTCTTGAAGCTTGTGAGTGACTCTTGTCGGTCAGTGGTTGCATAAAATTTTACTTCTAAATGACACTGACAGAAACCCTGTGTTTTTTCCCTCCAAAGCTTCTCAAGATTGAGCAGATAAATATGTTGTTGCATGAGAATAGATTTGTCCTTCAGTACATTTCGACATAACGCTTTAGCGTTGCCAACATTTGCTGCTAGCTATTTTGTATGCAATTTATTACAATTAGCCTGAAGCAAATGCTATTTCTAGCCCAGGAACTGGACTGTTAATTCAGATTATTGCCATAGAGGAAAACCGTAAACCTCGCAAGCCATTATTCCTGCAGAATTTCAGCCATGACATATTGGAGAGGAGCAGAGCTACAGAATCCGTTTCTTTATGTCTTGAGAGAAAATCCCCTAAAGCTCAGCCTCATATCTTGCATGAGTGGCCCCTGCACCGCTGTTACTCATCCATTCAGTCATGCAACTTTACCTCCATCCCATCATTCATAGCGCCATTAACTGCAATTTAATTTAACACCACCCACCTATCTCACACCTCATATTTAGACCCCAATGTGCCGTGCTTTGTGTCTTCATTCCTTTTGTGTCCCTCCTCATCAGATGCTTATCTGTGTCCCGCGTTTATCCAGGCAGAGCCCATGCTGTTGGTTCAGCAGATCTCTGCTGCTGACTGAAGCCTTGTGTGTTTGTGTGGCAGTGCATGTGTGTGTATGTAGGTCTGCCCACTCGCATCTATGCGTACCGCTGGAGGACATCCTGTGGTGTTGTGACATGGATGCTGGTGTTTGCTGTCACTGCAGTTCATGTGTTGCTTTGCCCCCACTGTTGCTCCCTTACTGCAGATACTTTGGGAACTGCACACATGCACACACATACATTTAAAAAAAAACAAAACATACTCATTATGTAAGTTTTTTCTCCTTAGATCTCCAGGTCTCGAAAACTCTTGATGTTTCATCCTCACTAGAGCCAGTTCAATATGTAATATGAATGTTTAGCTGATACTAGCTTGTTCTGTCTTGGGCTATTAGGTCTATTGATACCTGTATTGTTAATGATGCTGCTTTTTGATGCTAATACTTACTGATAACACTTCTTATAGCCAGAACAGTGAGGGTGGCTACTTTTGAAAGATTATCAACCAATGCTTAGCATATTTGAGGGTGTTTGGGTGTTGTGTATCTGAGTTCAAGAGCAGTTCTGCACAGTTCCTGCCAAGTTCAAACTTAGGCTAACTAAATATAGGAGACATTGTTCGTTGCTATGCTAACAATTGGGTACAGATTATCCTGTACCTAAAACAACTAGACTCCGCTGTCATGAAGGGTAGTAAATCTTATACAAAAAATTCAGTGGCTACCCTATGAAATACTTATTTTCCTTTTTTGTTTTTTCTGATTTAGCAATCAAGAATGGTTTTGATTGATATCCTAACTGAAAAAGATGTAACTACTGCTCATTTAAGGAAGTGCTTAAAACTGGAGGTAACTTCATCCTCAGTTCAGAACAACAACAATTGTTACCATATTGCCGTGAGCATGCCAGATCAGCGGCTGTCCTGATAAATCAGGAAAATATGCTGCACTTCTTCTTGTTAAAAAAAAAATTATTTGTCAGCCTTTCCTCTGGCTTCTGGTTTTTATGGGCAACTACATTTTGAAATACATGCGCTGCATTTATCTGCATTTTCATTAAATATAGAAAAGCAAATCCACGCTCTGAATATTCTCCTTTGTCAGCCATGAACGGAAAGCACAGCACTGCCAAACATCACTGGATGACACTGAAAACTTTGTCACTAGACATTTGAAAACATTACATATGTCTGAATGAATTAAGGTTAGATAAATACTGATAGCAGCACCACTTTAAAATTAGTTCGTGGCACCCATCCCTTTGAGTGACACAAAAAAACATATTTAAAATAACTTATAAACATGATCTACCCAGCATAGTTTCTGCCCTAAAATATACCCAAACAGCACCCTGTTATTTCCCATGTGGCTACTTCTCGTAACCCCCTATTCCAATCCAAATCATTCTGTGCTTATTTCTATAGTTTTAAATAGGTGCAGGGACCGAAACATGCAAACATATGTGGAAATATGGCAATAAGGCAAAAATCGAGCTTGTACGATTCGAATGAGGTTGAAAGTCAATATTTGGTTGCTTTTTGCTTATAAAGAGAAAGGTATTTTCCTAAATACACTGCTGTGCGAGTGCATTTATAAATACACTTCTTTGTATTTGCTGTGAAAATGGGAAAAAGTTTACGAGGCAAAAACAGAGTTTGAACAATTTTAATGAGCTTGAAATTCTGTAGACACTCACTGTTTTGCCGCTATGTACACACCGACAGTTTAAACCAAACATTTCTAATTTGGACTTATCTCTCCATCAGACCTGCTGCCTCTGATCTTTAGTCCATTGATTGTGTAATTTGGCACACTTCAGCCTTCGTCGTAACTTTGTTGGTTATGTGATGCTCAAAATTATTATTGGCTTTTGTTACACTGCTCCTCTGCTCTGTGTTGTGTCTGTTATTTAAAATTGTGCATATGAGGGTGGATGAATCGTGACTGCTGACCAAAACTACCTACGGGTACAAATAAAGGAACCTGAACCTAGTTCAACTCGT
>VUQR01018352.1:83159-100695 GCA_015108515.1 Hemichromis elongatus | reverse complement strand
CATATTTTCAGGTGAGAATGTAGCTGCGTAAACTTTAAATATCTGCTCGGTTTACTAAGACATCATATATTTGCAAAAGTGCTCGACGTTTTCGGAGATGTCTGTTACCCACCAGCTTGATAGCTAGCCAGAGGTTCAAGGCCCACTAGAGCCTTGAAGGTACGAGGTGCGCCGCCATCTGTCTTCTTTCCTCTCTGCTAGCCTTGTCTCCTGTCCGAATTTTTCCAGCAAAACAACCTATGCGCCAATTATACATTAAACACAAACGGTTTATTACCTTAGAATGAGTCATTTTATGGATCATTTTAGATTACTCGTGTGTCTGCTTATTGGATACATAGTTTTTCATTTAGCAGAAGCTTTATCTGTTAGTTGGAGCAAATGTCGAAGAACACTCTGATGACCCAGCATGTTTAACTATTTGTCCGCATGAGAATTTGTACTTAGTTGTAAGCTGCTGTACATTTACAAATCATGTTTTAAGCACGCACAAATTTGAAGTTACGGACGAAATGTAGTTTACGCACGCACAACTCTTTTGAGACTATTTTCACTCCATAAAACACAGAGATACTGTATGTCAAGTGCCGTGTGTAGGCAGGAATGGTGGAGCCAAAATGCAAACTCACGGAGGCAAAAAAGGTGAACTCAAACGCAGCTAAACCTGATGGGCCCCACGGGGGGGCAAAAGAGAATTAGATCACGTTTAATCGGTTATAACACGGGGTCAGAAATATAATTCCCGAAAGGTGTGATAGCCACAAAAAACCTTTAAATCTCAGCAAAATACTCATATAACCAATTTCTACAACCACCAAACACAACGAAAACAAGCCGCTAAACAAACAAAACCGAACCAGAAATTCTTCATACTTCATGTAACCGGCTAAAGAAAGGCTAGTTATATTCCAGAGCCATTACCAATTCCAAACACCAAGTTTCACCATGCTCTGACAAAAAAAATCATTAAAGAGTCGCAAAAGAAGACCACAAAAACACATAGCGCAAAGACAGAAATTGGCTTACCTTCCAGATTTCCTCCGTTACTTTCGCAGGCAGCCATTGGAGCCACTTCCGTCAACAACCTCAATTTTAGACCCAACTACAGACACGTTACCGGACAGACGCCACATGGAGTAAATTTGTGCCCATGTGGGGTTTGGCATTGTAACTTCTTATTGGTTGAAGTGCCGTGAACATGGCATCCTTACAGTGATCCTATTGGCTCAAACTATTAAAAAGATGTGTCAATCATGCAAATTGGCCAAAAGAAAGTTACAGCCCTTCAGCGTTTTAAAGGGCCAGTTAAACACTCCATGCACACAGCAGAAAAGGCCCATTGCCATGTGAATGTGTGGTTAATTCTTACAAAAAAAATTAAAAATAAAATGTGTATATATTATTGTTAGGCCTGTTAATAAAAATAAATTATTTCTGCTCTTTAATACCTAAAAAAAATAACTGAATGGTGTTAAAGAGCAAAAATAATTTATTTTTGTGTGCCAAAATTGGACATTTTGTACAACTTTTGGATCTTTATTTATTGACAGCGCAGTAATTTTTCAGTTTCACTTTAGAAACATAAATCTTTGCACAGATAATATTTATATGTTGGTTACTGAATTCCAGGAATAAAAGGTGGACATTATGTGAACAGCACATTTTTAAAAGGGTTATATGCTAAAATAAATAAATAAATATAATTAGGCGAGGATAATATCTACTTACTTTTTCTGTGTTCCAGTCTCAGTAACTTTGACACAGTAATATCTGCTGCAATATTTACTCCTCTGCTGAAATTTCACAAGTGTTAGCTTTATTTTGATACCAAGATTGTATACACGGAGTTTGTAATTGCAGAGAAATACTCAATTCATTATGGGAATTATATTTTTTAACAGGAAGTTCAGAAAACCCTTTGGGCCTAATAGGTTAATGGTAGACAACAAAGAACAGAAAACTGGCCAAACTGAAAACACAATGAACTAAATAGGCAGGCTGGCAGACAGAGCGCACACAATACAGAAGGATATCGCAACACAGACAAAGAAAAACACAAGGCTTAAATATACAGAGGGAGCAATCAGGGAATGGGAGACAGGAGGGAAACACAGCTCGGACAAATCAGACTTAACAAGACAAGAAAGCAAAACTAGAAACACTGACATGAGACACAGACTTTCAAAGTAAAACAGGAAACATAACACAGAGACGCGGACTTGACAAGGGGATACGGCTGTCAGGGGAGACAAAGCAACCATGGAACACAGAGACAGAAACCAGAAGACAGACAACTCTAACATAGAAACCAAAAGACTAGAAATGATAACTAATGGCAAAATCAAAGTTCAATAATAATACAAAACTCAAAACACTCTGTTAACAACCCAGTACCCTAACAAGCTATGAAAGTCCAGTAGGATACACCCCAAGCAAAAGACATAAAAGTAGTCTGATTATACAAAGAATTCACTTTATTTGAACTTAAATATTTTGTCTTTACAGATCTATCTTGCAGTTACTACATCATTAAATGTTAACCAATAACAGCACTTGGTTGTACATGTGACTCTAAATTTTTTAGGACAGACAAATAGCAAGCACCTAGCCTGCACCTAGCTTCTTGAAAGCTATAATAACCCGTGCTTTCTGCAAAGTTCTGCCATTTCCCTACAGCAGATGGACAGTGAGCCCACAGAAAGCCAGTGAAGCATGCAGAAAGCAGGTCTCATGATACAATAGAACATGCAGCAGAGAAAAAGGGCAGCAGTGAGGGCTCAGGTTCAGCATGTGTTCAGCTATTCTCTGCTCCAGATGCGCAATTCTGCCCTTTCAGCATTTTACCTAAACCCTCTGTGTTAAAATAATAGAGCTCTTGGACCGCGGGTTGTTTATCGATACAGTACAACACATAATAAAAATTCCCTTATAAGGGACTCATTATCTTGTCTTTTTATCTCTTTTTATTTTTTTAGGTTTGTCAATGTACCCTTGCACTGTGCATGACAGCCTTTGTAGCCCTTAGCATTCCTTGTGTGGTGCCTATTTTGGCTTGTTATTACATTTCAAAAGGACAGTTCCACCACTATGATGAATCTAAGCCTATACATCATAGAGCAATTTTTCAAGATGCATAAAAGAGGATGAAATTTGATTTAATGCTGTGTGGCAAGCATTCAAGGTAATGCACCCGTTTTAATACAGATAAATAGCAGTTTAAATTGATATTTTGTTTTTCCTTGTTAATTGAATGTATCTCCAAAAGCCCGCACAGCTGCTCTCAGACTGATTCAAACTAGCCAGATCACAACAGAATCTTCTTACAAAGCATCAAATGAGTGATGTAACATGACAGTAAAGACGTTGCCCACCCTTTGTTCTTCTTGCTGCCCTACTTTTGTCAAATGGTACCGAGGGAGACTTCAGGTACTGTTGCAGTAATTCAAGCTTTTATCCACACATAAGAAGAGGAAAGGAAACACTTTGAACTCTGCATGAACAGCAAACAGATGCTAATGAACATGATGTTCTAGTACAGGCCTCTGGCAACAGGATTAAAACAATTTAAAGGGGAGTGGGGAAGAGAAGATATTCACACAAGCAAGGATGAACATTAAAAAGACACTCTAGTGATGATGATTCATACTTGGCTTGGTTAGTATAACCAAGAAAATGCTTTTCCTTATGAACTGTTCTCATTGTGATTTGAGTTATTTTTATGCAGAAGTGATTTATTTCAAATGTTGCATTAGAATTCTCTCTAAAATTGAGTTTGCAGAAAGCATAGCACACTTTTCCTGCAAGCAATTGCTTTATGCTTTTGAGGTCAATTATTGAATACATTAAAATTAAGTTTCACAGTCTTTCCAACTTTAAAGTGCTTTGTCAGTTTCCTTTTGTCAACATTTTCCCATCGAGAGCATAATATGATCGCTTGCAAATGTACCCTTGAGAATTAAATAAAAAAACTCAAATTTGTTGCATCACCATGCTAGCTGTGGATGAGAACAGAATGTCCTTTAAATCTAAGCCCACCACAAGCAGAGAGTTTCATATTTATCCACCTTTTTTGCCGACATAATGTGAAGTGTCAGAGTTTTGTCTATTATTATAGTAAACTGAACATCCCTGCTTCCCACCCCAGTCCCTGCAACAACAGATACAACTGTAATTGGTTATTTAACTGGTGTAGTTTGTGTGAGACGATGGATGCAATAGTGAAGGATGAGGCATAAAATTGCATATAGTGAGACAGCCAGCCAGCTAGTGCTGGTACGAAAGGTTGGAAAATGTCATAAGCTGCATCGTGGTGTAGCAATAACAAGCAGTAGCATAGTAACAAACAGACACATGAATAATGTATTTACATGTGCACACATATGCCTCATACACACACAAACACACACGCATACTCTTGCGTGCACGCGTGCTTGTGCATGCACACAAAACAAATCTCGTCAAATAAATGCTTGATTATAATGTATGAAATGTTTCTGATCAGTCAGCTGAAAAACTAATTTCATTTTCTCATTAGAAGTTGCTGCCTGAGGCTCATTCTCATGTCAATGTTTATTATTCTGAAAACAGAAAATTAAAATCATCAGCTTGGTCAGAATCAGAGCTGTGAATCACTATTTACGACTCAGAGAGAGAAAAAGAGGGAGCGAGAGAGAGAGAGGGGGAGAGGGAAAGAGGAAAACATATGAAAGACTGGACAACAATTGAAGGAAGTTGTTTCATTTTACTGAGCCAGTGGATTTATAGCCAGTGTGACCTTTAGTTTGGCAGACATTTGTTGCTTTGCACACACTCATCATGTTTCTTATTTAACACCAGGTGCAGTTAGTTAGTGAATAGTTTCCATTTGATTAGTCAGTAGAACTTAACCAGTTAATGAATTGGTTTTAGAGCTAAAGTGATAACAGAGTCATTTTCAGTGGAGCTTTTATTTTTCCTGTTATTCGAAAGAGCAAACATATTTTAGTTTTCAGGAAAGGCTAAAAGCATTATTCTTGTACACACTTTGGTCCAGAGAACATAGAAACAATCATACAAGCACACATAAAAAATTATTAAACTAAACTGTGAGCTATTGGACTACAATAGATGGAAGGAGTACGACTTCTAAAGACATTAAACAAATTAACTGCAAAGATTTTGCAGAGAAATACTGATATTATCCCACATTTTCTAACTTGTTTGTCAGATTTTATTATTGATTGATAGATAATAGTTTAGGCTGATATTGACTAGTTTACTGCCATTAGCCTGTTTGCAAATAAAGCCTCTTTTATGCATGCACTGCAGCCTTCCTCTTTTCTAGACATTGCTTCCCTACAAAAAGCAAAAGGCAATCTGTCTATGGGAGATAAACAAGTGCAGATATACAGAGGAGGGTCATTGACAAATGGGAAACAAATAGGACAAATATAATAAAGATGAAATGGATCAGAGTGGGACAGATAATTACAGAACAGAGGGACACGAAGACTAGAAATAAGACTGAAAGCAGTGTAAAAGACTAATATATCATCTTTGTGCTGTTCAATAGTGCAGTTTTGCACCAATGTGAGAACTGACGAAATTCACTGCTGGCTTGTGGGCAGCTGACTTCGGACAACCTGATTGTTGTTGATTAGCACATTGAAAAGCACATTTATTCACACCAATGATAAACAGTTGTGTCACATGGAATTTTCAATTGGAAAATATACATTAACAAAAATCAAATATATAAATAAAGACACAAACTATCCTGCAGGAACCAGCACAAAATTTTAAAATTTTTTTTAATGAGACGTGTAGTTGTTATATAGAGGCTTTCTCTTAGTGGGAAAATTATCACTTCCTGATAATCGCTTCATCTTTGTGTGGTGATTTTGTATCTTTTAGGGCATTATTTTGGTTTTAGGGCTTACAGCATCACTGTTTTGATACATTCTCATATTTCTCATTGGATCAATATGCAGCAAGCAGCCATTTCAGGCCTTGAAAAGCTTGTAAAACACCATGCGTTCCTTGCCAAACAACAAATGCCAGAAAAATAAAGTTAGCAAGTAGATCTTTTAGCAGCTAAAAAGTCAGATATGTTCTTTAATTATATACCTAAAAAGCATAATTGGATATAAACGCTGTGTGAAAACAGTTACCGTGTAAAATACATACGTGCAGTTTTAGAGCTCTAATATTTTGAAACGGCATATTTATAACTCCATTTTGGATCCGTACTTCATGGATTCATACCTTCTAACCTTGGCTGGTGTTTTGATCCCCTTTCTTTGGATCGTCTATACATGAGACAGGCTCCAAATTTCCATTTGTGCCTAAAAGTCTGCCACAGTGATGTAAACTACTGCAATAGTTACAACATGGACCCACATTCGACAGGCATACGGCCTCTTCTTTTCCGGATTTCAAGGTTATTTTGTCCGGGTACAGTTAATGTGAGTGTAGTGTTATACTCCAGACACATCGAGCCTTCCAAATCCCTCTAGTTGTGAAATAATATTGGTATAATTAAAAAAAGATCAAACAAGGTGTTTCCCCTACAGAGTTTGATACACAGCCTTTTCATTTCTTTTTTTCTTTTTATGATTAATATGATCATACAAACAAAAAGCACACAAACTCTATATCCATTTTAAGCACTTTGATTACTGTTTAATTGGATGAATAAAAATAAAAGGATGCACAACTGTTTACTTGGATAAACTACAGGTTGTGTGGCTAATACCAATCTCTACAACTATATCGGTGATATAATTAATATTGCTGACCAATTTTGACTCTGTGGTGATTGAAGCCTAAGTACAGGTTGTCTGCAAATTTTTAATTTATTCAAAGATGAATTGAACTAACCAATTCTAAATTGACTTCTTGCTGCCATTAAAAGAACCAGGCTTCTCTGCACTGTACTATCCTGCTCCGAATCTAGGCCTAGGGCCTTGTAGACTTCTTATTGATAGTTCAATATTAATTTAAGCAAGCTCGGGTCAGTCTATTACTTGACGTTAAGTTGTGCTTCAGGTAATAGTACATTACAATCTTATTGTAAAGATATAACCTTGAATAAATAATGGTAAACTCACTGTTATATTGGATAGAAAATTGCAGTATATAGTTCCCACGTATGTACACAATATTGAACATAGTTATATAGTAATATTTTGATACCTAATTAATTTAATAAGGTCCACGATGAGTCAAATGATTCCCAATAGTTTAAAGCTTATAAGCTCTTGGCAAAATAAAATGTCAAAAATAACTGTATATAATATGTAGAACATAGCAATGCCTGGAGTCTTGCTGCGGTAAAATAGTTTTAATTTCTAGGCTACAACAAACCTCAGATGTGGGAATGAGAATGAACAACAAATCCTTTATTGATCTCATGTTTACAAATATAAAATGAAAGATGAAAAAATATTAATAACCTAGCAGATGTCTCTCTGCTAGACAGATGTCTTGTATTATTATATAGACTGATGCATGCCATGTGAAAAATTCCTGGAGCTGAATCAGTCAGTTTGTGCTCCTCTGCCTCCCCAGGAGTTATGGTCAGGATTATTCATGATGGATAAGAGTTTGTTCAGTGACTTCGTCTCCACCACAGCTTCAAAAATATTCAGTTTGCAGCCAGTCACAGACCCCAGCCTTCTTAATCAGTTTATTCAGTGTGTTGGTGTCACTAGAGCCAATGCTGCTCTCCCAGGAGACCACAGTAAAGTTGTTACACACATTGAAGAATCTCAGCCTGGTCATTATTTTTGTTGGTCAAACAGTTGTTCAGTCTTTCAGTTTTGTCACATGCTGTCCATGTGAACACCCGGGAACATATACTCCTCCACCCCACCGACATCCTGTCCCAGGACAGAGAGTCCTCTTTCTTCTGAAGTTGATTATCATCTCTCTGGTCTTATTCATATTCAGAAGCAAATGATTCCTCTCAGACTACTCCACAAAATCATCCACTAGTGCTCTGTCCTCTTCCTGCCTATCCCTAATATTAAGCATCCAACCACTGTAGAATAATCAGTTCTGAAGGTGGAGTGACCTGGAGTTGTACCGGACTCCGATGTGTACGCGGTGAACAGGAATGGAAATAGCATGGTCCCCTTTGGAGCTCCTGTACTGCACATCCAACAGAGCGCTATCCAATTTCACATACTATGGCATGTCAGGTATTGTGTAATCTTTGAGATGGTGGAAAGATTTACTGACAATTCCTGTAGCTTCTCTCTCAGTAACAGCATCTAAATAGTGTTAAATACACCTGGGAAATCAAAGAAGGTAATATGTGTATTTTATCAATAAAAAGAGAAATCTGACTCCCAAGACCTCAGTTCAGATGTAGCAACTGTTCTGACAGTGTACCTAAGATCAGCCCAGAGAGCAAAGTGCGAATCATCAAGAATCTCTTAAATGTGTCTGGATGGCAAGTGAAGAAAATTTGACATAAGACAGTTGCTCGAGAGGACAGCTTGCTGGTCTGAAAGTCTAAGGCCAGCCTATTGTAAGAAAAACTGGGCACCAGCAAAGCCTGTTTCAATGAGAAGCCTTCAGCATTTATATTTGTCCATAAGTCACCATAGCCTTACTGCTTCCCAGAAACTGGTACCAAATGACCACAGCTTTAAAAATTAGCTGAAAATACCAGACCATAGTTTGCAAAGATGTGGCACAGCAGAAAAGTTGAGAAAAATCGATTTTTCCAGTTTTCCAATCTTAAGCATTGCCAGTACTGCTGACAAAGTACTGGAGCTCATCTGGACCCTCAGTTTACCCAAAAGGTAAAGATTATGGTTAAGTTACATTCAGTAAGGAGTGTCGGAGGATTCATAAGGTGGATGGGAACATTACCTGTGCTTAATATAAAGAAATTCCCTCAAAAAGTCAGAAAAGACCTTGACGGCTATCTCCTGATCTGACTGTTACGCAGCATATCAGATGCATATTAGATGAATGAAGGAGGAAGCTTGAAACCTGGAGCACCTTTGGGATGCCCTAAAGGCAGCCTTCTATTCCATATCTGATAACTCCATAGACAAATTCTATGACTCTTTTCCAACTGTTCTGCAGGATAAAGGAAGCCATATTAACGTTCATAGTTGAACTATAATGAAAACAAATTGACTGATTTTTCATTCGTCAGTGTTTTTCTTAAATATATTTCTTGACAATAATTTTGTTAATCATAATAAGTAACAAAACCCAAAAATATAATAATTAATGACTGGCAAATAAATATATAAATAATGACAAAATTTCAAAATCAATTAATATATTTCAACAGCAGTTATGTGAATGGCAGACCCTCGTTATTAACACGAGAGTTTGCTGTTATAAACATGATCACTTTCCAGCTACATCACTGGATTCTGCCAGAGTAGCTTTGCATGGTTTAAAATAATCACTATTCATATAACCGTCAATCTCTGTTTACTTATATTTCTTATCATTGTGCAGCCACTCAGTCATTTTAGTTCCTTCCCCTTTTTATTTGAGGGCAACACAGTGGCACAGTGGTTAGCAGTGTTGCCTCACAACAACAAGAGCCTGAGTTTGACTCCACTATCTGGACTTCCTTCCACAGTCAAAAGACATGCAATTAGTGAGACTGGGGTAAATGGTGATTTTATTTGGCCCAAAGGTATCAGTGTGAGTCTCTCTGTGTTTTTCCTGCATCAGATTGGCGACTTGTCTAGTGTGTACCCAGCACCTATGGTAGCTTATCAACTTCTACTTGCACTGTCTTATTATTTGAAATGTTAGCTATGATTAACCCGAACAACTACCACTGTAACAGTATATTGTTCAACCTAAACCTTAACCAATTCCTAAAATGTGGTTATATACTATGGTATATGCAGAGGGTATTTCACTCAAATTTGATAGTAGAGGTATCTTTGTATTGATGTGCAGCCAGCCATACCTTGCTATAAACAGACCTTATTCCATATCACAAAAACATGTGTCCTGACCTTTCCACCAGAACCTTTCATTTATTTTCTAATATAGTTTCCCCTGTGAGTTACTCTGTTCTATAGTCATAGAAAAGGTCAAAGCAAGCACTCATGTCTGATGTCTGCCTGCAGAATTAGCTGTGTCACCTTTAATTTCTTCAAAAATTTTCATATGATAGTATTTGTTCAATATTCACGGGGTTGTAAGCATAGTGAATGTTCTGTATTCTTTATGTGAATTTGAAAATATGAGGCAAATAATAACTAAGCATCTTAATTTCAATGTTTCTCCCATCTGCTGAATCCAGCTGCTCAGTATAAAAGGAATTTCTTGAAAGGTTTAACTGCTATGTTGCTGTACGATAATTGAAAAGCTTTAGCTAATAAATATGTAAAAACTTACAAATGTTGAGATCTTTATGATTATAGAATAAGAATGCAGCAAAGAAAAATCATTTTGTGTTCCTAAAAACAGACATGAAACAAGTCGAGAGGGGTGCATCTTTTATCCCAACCCCATTTATCCAAAACACAGACGTTTCTTTAATAACCAAAGAAAAAAGGATGAGAGGATGTGATTTTCCATTAATCAACAATGGCAGAGCAAGCTCATTTGTATTGTTCCGGAGTGCAATTCTGAATTTAGGACATTGTGAAGAAATGACCCCCTTACGCCTGTGAACAGCTTTGAGAGGAAAGGAGGGGGAGGGGCTTGTCAAACCGATGTTGATCGATGATGCTGCCTGAGATTATGAACACAGAATTAGCACATTAGGACTTCTATGATAAATAGACGACCGAGACCAGCTAGTCCCCAAATCACCTTAAAGAGCAGTTTGACTAACTGACTGCACCCACGGTTTAAGCAGACTTCAGTGGCCACTTTGCACTTGCATTGAAGCTCCTACTCTGCTGGCTGTCAACAATTGCATCTGAATTACAAAATGACAAAATGAAGAGAAACAATTTATCTGTTTCAACCGAAGTAAAATTGAAAGAGTTTGTTGATACTCTCTCTGAGGCTGTTTTCAAGGCTTTTCTTTGCCCCCTTTTGTCATCAGTCATGAGTACTTCTGACTAGCGTTTGCCAAAGGAATCCGCTTATTACTGAGGCCAACAAATCACACACACAATTCTACATGAGGACAAAAAAAACTGATTTGGCTTCTGATATAATTTTGTTGGCAAGAGGATTCAGGTTAGCGTTCAACTTAGCTAGCTGCTAAGCTGGATACAAAGACAGTAGATGGACGTAGCCACTGTAAAGTCACCCATTCGTTTGTGAACAACCGTTAAAAAAACCTTGTGTTGCGTGTTTTTGTCAACACCATCAGTTGGGGTGAGCTTATCAGATACTATGCTCGCTAGCTACAGACACGTGATTGACAAGTAATTTTTCAGTGAGCATATCTGAAATAGTTATCTTTTCCTGACCATAATTTACAAAACGGACTTAACAAATTGGCTTTATTCAATGACCTGAAACCAGAAAATTGTTACTAAGATTATAAAGCAATGGTTTCTGTTGTACTCATAGACCCCTGCTGGCCACAAAAGAAAATGCAAGTTTAAGGAACTTTTTTCTTGTCTTTATTTATCAGACCTGAAAGCTGCATTATAATTGTAATCTCATGGCATGAAACATTAGCCAGTGAAGTGGTGAAACTTTTCTGGCAGAAAAATGATCATAGGTCAAGGTTGGAGCAAAAACTAGGAACTACATTAACAGGTCATTCGATTCATGAGTGGGGTGGCTGTGGCACAGGAGGTAGCTCAGGTCATACTAACCGGAAGGTAGGTGTGCATGCCAAAGTATACTTGGGCGAGATACTTAACCCTCAGTTGCTCCCGATGCGTTCATTACAGTGTGTGCGTGTGTGAATAGTAAGAAATAAAGCACTTAAATGTAGAAAAATAGTGCTTGTGAATGAGATGTATAAAGTGCTTTGAGTGCTATATAGGAATCAGCCCATTTACCATGAAGGGACCTTTGGTGGATTTTAGGGATCAAAACCAATCATGATGTCTTTCTTCTGGTTAATCCTAGCTAGCCTCCTAACACAAACCCATTGTTAGCTATTTAAAAAAGGGATAGTGTGAAATAATCCGTCCAAACTCCAAGGCCTGATTTGTTCTAAAACACTGCAAACTAACCCTCGCCAGGGTCATATGACATAGCTATGTTGGATTACCTTACATTTACTTTATATTTGCTACACTGCTTGTTATTAATTAATTAATTTTTAGATTTTCTTTTTTAACTGTGACCCCTGATATGTGCTCATTTCCTCATACCTACCCTATCTTTACTCCGATTATGAGACGTACAAACATCTATTTCTCTAATTCTGACAGGTTCTCATTTTCTCAATGCTCTCGATGTATTTTTCTTCTTTAATGAGGCTACCGCAAAAACCGATGAATGTCTCTAGCACTCTTCCTCTCGCGATGGTATTGACTGTGAATGGAAAAATACTCCTTACTTAATCAAACAACAGTATTACTGTCTTCACTACAGCATGTACAATAACTGTATACTACACAAAGAAATGAAATCTACTGCTGTTTTCATACATGTGGAGCGATGATCAACATTTTACTCATTTATCAAGTTGAAGTTGGCTTTCTGACAGTAACATTAGCTGAATTCTGTGGTTTTTCTGTGGTGTATTTTGTAATCTTGCAGACTTGTGTAATCACGACTCCTTCATGGAGACATTCTGGTTGTCTTAGCTGTCTTCGTTAGTATCCTCTGTGTTAATTTCACCACTAGTACAGCTCAGTATGTAGATTAACAGTTTCCACTTTATGTTAATTTGTTGTTGTGTTAGTATACAGTCAAGCTTTTCAGCATTTCTACTGTCCCTTGGATTTTCTGTTTCTTTGTGTCTTTGTGTTTCTTTGTTTCCACGTAGAACACTATAATAATAAAGCAATAATATTTAGTTATGATAATGATTACACTTTTGGTTGATTATTTTAGACAGTGGCCTGTCGTTGGCTGCTAATAGGTGCATTGTGAGAATGTTTGAATATTTTTTAAGATGGTTTTCTCTCCAATATAGGCTATATGATGAATATGGCTTTGTTTCTGTCTACTCTGCCTGCTGTAAACTTACCTGAAACACAGTCTAAAGCAAACACAGTAACGGCTTTATGAGAGGAGAAGGAGCTACTTCAGTGTGCATAACTGGCTGCACACCTACACCTGATACCGCAGAGATAAGGGTGGAAACCTTTCAAAGCATGAACTGTTTTTTTTTCTTCTTTTCAGCAGTTTCTTTTCTTCTGTGTTCAGCTGTAGATATTATTTGAAAATCTAAACAACTTACTTCTTTCTTTTATGTGAATGTATAATCATAATCTCCTATTGACAGTATGTGAATAAAACCTTTGTCTAAACTAGAGGGTCTCTTTGTGAAATGAAGCTTAAAGTATTTCAATTGTAAATCTGCTTTAGTTGGCAGACTGCACTGTTAAATCAAACAAGACTAACCACACTGACTTTTATTACCATTTTCCCACTTGCTTCTCTTTACTAATTTTGCCCTTTGTTGACAGCTTGAGTGCCGAAAGTGTTATACATTCACAAAAGGTGTGAAATCTGATATCAATAAAATGTCGAGTAAATGGATTTATCCGCCTTTTCGTGTTTTCATAGGAGCTGATTCTGACATGGCATGCGTAGAGGAAGAAGACTGAGGAGGAGTATTTTAGCGCATGATGTGCTGAATCGGATAGAGAAACTTGTATGAAAAAGCCACTGAGCAAACACGCAGTGATCCAGTGTCTGAGCTTGTTGACTAAACGAGCAAACAAATACCATGTTAGCTGAAAGCCTTCCAAAGCTACACAACATAACACATTTTTTTCTTGATATTATTGAAAATGCAACTCTTCATTTAGACACTTTGAAGAGCCATACAAACTGCTGCTCTTTCAAGGCACTCCAGCATTTTTGGCCATTACTTAAAAAAATAAGCCAAACAACTAAAATATTAATCAGTACCATTGTTCATTCATTCATTTATTAATAGAACTTTATTAATCCCGAAGGAAATTCATGCATTATGTAATATAATACATATCAAAATGACTCGCCTTGAATTTTGATACAAGTACCGATGTTTCCCAGTGGATGAGTCATAATAATTATTTTGATCAAATTTACTTTCCCTTACTTTGTATTCAGATGGCTATTATTGTTGTTTTATGTAAAATAAATGGATTGTCACAAGATTTGAGGGAGTTATTCATTAAACTGGTTTGGTCACTTTTAGTACAAGATGTCATAGGAGTAGATTTAGATCTGAGGGATTCTCTTCCCCTCCTCCATATTAATGCCTGCACAATTTACTTGCAAGCTATTCTGGCGTCAACATTAATATAATTTGTGCCAGCATTTAATTTGCCTTAAACAGAGAATACAACACATACTTGCTCTTATATATATCGCCAGTCTGACACTAATAAAATATCTAGATATTTTCGGAAAATATATTGAATATCTAGAAAATTATGACCTGTAGTGTAAATCTGAAGCACAGTGCAGTGCATGTTTGTGCAGCAAAACTCGCGCTCATAATAAACAATAGGCAGCATGGCCTTTTAGGACTAAAATGACTGTAGGTAATAATGTGTTGAGGGTAAGTGAAGACCTCTGGCACCCAGCGAGACCCCCAGCTCTGCTTCTTCCCTCCCCTTTAGCTGGCCCCTTCTCTCTCTGCAGGCACCGAACAAAGAGAGGACCCAAACAATGGATCACTCTAAGAGTTGAATGGCTTTGCGGGTCAAGCACTAACCCCCTCCCTCTCCCTGTTTGACAGAAACACAACCCACACTTGTTCTGCTGAAGAGAGGCTGACCCTCCCGGCAAAGAAATAATGAACACTGTCTGGGCATTAAACTGATAAAACTACGGGGACTGGAATCAGTTTGGCAGACAAATCACCTCTAATGGCGTGAGGCTGGAGCCTGTCTTCTGTCCTGTCTCTCCCCTCTTCATTACAAGTCTACTGTACACTGTCCAGGCATCCATATAGTCATGCTAAGCTGCTCAAGAGAGTTCATAGCTCAGGACGTGACCTTAAAGAGCAGCTGTCCACTCTTTTTCTTCAGGCATCACTCGGTTTTTATATTTATTTCATTTTCTGTTTTCAATCTTGGTTGCTCCTAATGGTGTTGCAAACAAAGAGGCCATCATATGCAGTCAACTGGAAATGTGTTGGGGAGTTATTTGCTAGGCAAATTGACTGATCAACTGCCACAGAAGCATCTGTTTATAAATAAAAGCTCCACCTATCACATCTCTCACAGCATCAGGGTTCAACCCACACATTTGCATGTTTCATAGTCAAATTTGTTAAAAATACGTTTGCAAATCATCTCTAGAATTTATTGTGCGCCTTCTTCCTGGAGTTTCGCAGCAGCTGGCGGGTTGTAAATCACATCACAGAAAGATGAAGAATTTCTTTTCAACTGCTTTCCTGAACCATCATGTTCAGTTGTTTTATGGATTCAAAAACACAGTCAGGCATCTGGAGCTGTACGGTTAAGGAATTGTTTTAATGTTATAAATTATGTGCAAATGCAATTAGATCCAGGTCTGTTCATAGCCCGGGCAAGGTACGATAAGATAAAACTTAATTATCCCCATAGGGACGATGGGTAAGATCATCATCATTTACTGATGCCTCCCTCCTCCACTTCTTCTTCTTCTACCTCCACTTTAACTTTGGTCCCTCTTAGCCTTCTAACGGCTGTATGGTGTATCAACTGCATTTGAGCTCCCGTCATATTTATATATGGCAGCCATGACACTTCTGTGGAGCTCAAACTGTGGTTTTAAAGCACCCTGTCTGTATGGGCAGCTGAGGTCTGGAGGCATCCAAGCTGTTCAGTCTTTCACCTTCGCTCGCGGCCCCTCCCCCAGGTCAGCGGCCATACATTAGATCAAGCTAGGCCTCAAAGGGTCAAGCAACCGGTGCCAATCATTCCACAGTGCAATTTAACAGGAGGGCAGAAAACGATAAGCCTTAATATAAAAAAATAAAATATTATCTCTTTATCATTTGATAGTTAGTATGTTTTCCCTGATGTAGTATTTATCCCTTATTTCCATTAACGTCATGAGTTGAGATGCCAAATTGACTATGCATTCAAAATCGACTACTAGTAAAGAACTGTGTTAGAATTTTAATGCTATATGTTCAGTTTCCTGATAATTCTCCCATATAAACGCAGAACTGATTTTACATGGTTATGTTATGGTATTTCTGTTTAAGGTACGCAGTTGAAATAATTCATAATGGCCATTTTACACTTTCGCCCAATTTAAAATAGATTTTAAAGTATTCAGTAAAAATACTAATATTAAAATGCCAACAACAATGTGACAGAAATGTAAAAGCCCTTTTCTTTTTTAACCCGTTTCTTTCCGAGCTCCTTACAATAATAGCAATATGGTGTTGCTGTGTATCTATGCCTGCATATACTGCAGACTGCACTGTAAGGAAACTCTATGGCTCATTTGCCTCTGCTCCTGCACCCTGAGAATTGACTGTGTAAAAGAATCATCCTCAGCTTGAATCTATTATCACCTGATCGTGTACTGTTGCAAGTCTGCCAGGTCCGCGGATAGAACAGTCTCACGTTTAACCCTTTCCTTATCTCTCTGCTGGATGGCATTCTCTTTCCCTGACTATTACCAAGAGTAAATGTTTTTCTTCACCCTCTCCAATGAGTAATTTTTGGTGTCGAACTTGTCTCTAACCTTTTCCTACCCCCTTTTGTTTGGCTTTTGTTTGGCAACAGCTGTTATCATGGATTTCTTTTTCTTTTTTTCTTTTTTTTTTCCTTTTTTTTTTTGGTCAGCTGTGATTGCTTCGGGCAAAACAGGAGCAGATGGTGTTTTGCTATGCATGAATGGAGCGTTAGAGGAGTTGGACTGAATAGGCCAAGTTTTGAATGGTGTCTACACAGCACCTGCCTCTTGTAGCAGCAGGGACATCCTAGTGGCATGATCTGTCTTGGCTTTGCTGCCATCGTAAGGGATGAAAGAAAGAAACAGAGGGGGAACCTTGTTGGGTACCGTCCATATTTATTGATTTTCCTGCAAGTCGTGGCATAATGTGGTGTACAGTCAGTTTGAGTTAATTGGATGTGACACAGCATGCACGTGTAATCTATCACTCTAGTCTCCTGGTACACTTTATCAGTTTTGTTGCCATAGAAACATGTTGGCTCTGTAATAGCCTATATTAACAGGCTAAGTAAGTTGCAATAAAAGGCAATTTCAGAGTTGGGATCCTCTGCTGAACACAAAGCCTATAAAATACTGATGAAATAAATCGGAAAGTGGCAGCAGGGGGGGAGCGAGCTGGATTTTTATATTCTTAAACTAAACAAAGTCCAAATAAAAAGAAACTGCTATCATTTCAATGCAATGCAGGGACATCTGTCAACCTCTGGGGCATGATGATCTGTCACAATAAAAAAAAAAAAAAGCTTTTTCAAATCACTGACAGCTTGCTGAGCATTTTTTTTTTTTTTTTTTTTTTTTTATTTTTTATTTT
>VUQR01018352.1:62562-79664 GCA_015108515.1 Hemichromis elongatus | reverse complement strand
CCCTCCGGGACTTCTGTACAGCTGGCAAAAATACCTCCGATGCCTTTTCTCTTGGCTTTGGCAGTGCAACAAACTGGCTCTGCTAGTTTTCTTTTTTCCATTTTTTTTAAACAATGACAGTATCAAGGAGCAGAGTAAAAATACATCAATCCCCAAACCATCTGCCTTGATCCAGAAATTTGTATTTACCATAAAATATCCCCTTTGTTACACAAAATAAAAACATAATTTAATTGTTAAACATCTGAAGTAAAAACAAATAGATTAAAGAAGACTTTTTTTCTTTTTTTTGGGAGGGTGCGAGTTACACGCTTTTCGGCAAATCATCTGGAGGGTAAATTACTGGATAAAGGAGGTCTCGTCTCTTCCCACTCTACGAAACATGTACAGCAGATTACAGCTACAGAGTGACGATGTGGTGAAATAGATATATGGCAGTTTCTCTCTCTGTCTGTTCAGTCGTTCATCCACAAATCTGGATTTCAAGACCTGCTATTTTCAGTTTCCCTCATTCTTGAAAAGACACTGTCTGCATTTGTGAAATGTTTCACATTTGCGTTCCAACACCATTGGCCCCCAACATCCGATGATCTGTAGAGTTACATCTGCAAGAATGATGGGTGAAAGAGAAAGGTTGGACTAAAGAAAGTTTGCTATATACCGGCCAGTGTGGGAACAAAGACGGATGGTTACTGGTTTCCAGCAGGGATCCTGTGAGTCATTCAGTCCAGGCAAGAGCTGAGAAAAATCCTTTTGATGAAACGCATTCAGAACGTCCTTACACTGTGCTGAACTGACAACTCTGGCCTCATAAATAAAGCTTTATTGTTAAATTAAACGGTGAAAGATTTGCTTCTTTCAACATACTGTGTGTCCAGTCAGTTAAAATTGAAAACTGAAAGAGCTCACAAACAAACAAACAATCACTGGGTGCTCGCCCTAAAAGGCTTCTGTCATAGCTTAGCCTATTTTATAGACAAAAACCCAGTTAACATATTAATCCCCTGTACACGCATGTGCATATCTGTCTATAACAATGGACAAGTTCTTTGTATAACATTCTAAATCTTACACACACTTCTTAAGTGCAACTTAGAAAAGCAACATGTTTGATGCTTTTTATTCTATTTCTGTTCTTTCAGATAGGACTTCCTTTTGGCTCAGTAAATGCTGACCTGGGATAGGACCTGGGCGTGGGCCTGAATTTGGGAAGGATGCGGCTGCTGCTGTGGGGCTGGCTGCGGGCTGCCAAGTGATGCAGAGCCCCCTACTGAATGGGGTGTACCAGGAGAGTGTTGAGGTGGAGAACACTGGGCCTGGTGCTGCTGCTGCTGCTGCTGATGATTGCTGCTGTTGCTGTTGTTGTTGTTGTTGCTGCTGCTGCTGTTGCTGCTGCTGGAGGTGTTGAATCTGCTGCTGATGCAGCTGATGCTGCATCTGCATGTGCTGCAGCTGCATCTGCTGCTGCTGTTGTTGCTGCTGCTGTTGCTGCTGCTGCATGTGGTGCTGCTGTAGCTGTTGCTGGAGATGATGTTGGAAATGCTGATGCTGCATCTGCTGCTGGATTTGCTGGTGATGCATCTGCTGCTGCTGCATCTGATGGTGCTGGAGGTGCTGCTGCATCTGCTGCTGCTGTTGCTGCTGCTGGAGCTGCTGCATTGCATGCTGTTGCACTGGTTGCATGGGTGGGCTCATCTGAGAGACTGCTGTGGACTGGGCACCTGCCACCATGGACCCTCCAGCACCCATCTGGCCAAGCAGCTGCGGAGGCATCCCAGATGACATGTTCTGGTGGGAAACTGTAACAGAGGTCACGATTTGACTGCCCCCTAGTCTCATCTGCAGAGGCTTTGGGGCAATGGCCCGTGGCAGGGCTTGTTGAAGAGCCTGGGAAGCCGATGGCATGGAGGGGTGCTGGTTGAGGGGTGAAGGCAGCACCAGGCCAGGAGACAGGCTTGTGGAGGCCAGGGTCTGCTGCACTGAGCGAATTGTCTGGGCTTCAGCTGATTCTGCTGCAGCCTGGATAAGTGAAAAACATAAAAACTTATTATGATTACAGATTTCACCCATTAAAAATCCCACTACCTCCCTTTAAATGACTAGCATATAGTATCTAGTAACTACTTCAGTCATTATAAGTCCTCTACAACTTCACAGTGCATAATATGACACAATGAACTCAATTCCCTTCACTTTTCTTTCACACATTTTAAAGGTGAAAAGAAGAAATGGTTTCTCACCTTGGAAACCAGGCTTGCACGGTATGCTGCAAGAGCTTTTAAATATTCTTTCTTGGCAGCTTCTGTTTTGCTTTTGTAAACCTGTGATGACACAAAAATGTGTGTGAACAGAAAATTATAGCTTTTAAAACGGCAAATAATAATAATTCAAGGTAGACTGCATACTACTTTAGAGTGGCACTAAACTCTGTAGTACCTGCTTCTGTTCCTCTCCAAGACCATCCCACATAGATGCCACAATCTTTGACACTTCTCCAAAGGTAGCATTGGGATTCTGACCCTTGATAGCAGCCTGCGTGTCTCTAAAGAAAAGGGCATAAGCTGAAACCGGCTTCTGAGGCTCATTGGGATCCTTCTTCTTCTTCTTCTTCGGGGTCTTGGATTTCTTTGTAGGATCAATGGGGGCTGGTCGTTTCTCCCCAATGACCTGAAATGATGTCAGAGTTAACATAAAGAGCAGTGTGATTAATGTGTTTAACAGAGGGTACTTTTTTTTTTTTAAACTATCTTTCAATACAATAATTCAAATCGCTAAGAGCTTGCTCACCCTGTTGGCTTCATCCTGCTCATCCTCATTGATGGAGCTGGAGGGTGAGGGTGTGGCAGACTTGCTGGCAGGAGGTGAGGGGGAAGTGTGGGTGATGTTGGGTCCTGCCATGTTTAAGGTTAGCTGTGTGTTGAGCTGGGATTGGTTGATGGTGGTCAGCTGATTCCGTGACATCATACCATTGGGGCTGTTCATGCTGATGATGGACTTCATCACCATGGCTGGGTTGGATGGGTATTGACGTAGATGACCCGGGCCAACGTTCTGCAAAGAAATTCACATAACGGCAAACACCACATGTTAAAATACTTCAATATAACTGCACTTCAGTTATAAATTCATGTTTTTGTTCACATGGCCCTTTCTGTTTTCTTCCTGTACAGACTTCACGCTGCACCTAATTTGCTGCTGTTATCTAGCCATGCTGTTTAAATAGCTGTACTCGTTGTGACACCGTGCTGCCCAAAGCTCGAGAACCTGTATTCCTTCACCACAGCAGAAATTGGGTCATTGGATTCTGTGGGTTGTTATGTAGCAGATTACATGTCATGATGTCCTGGGTCTTAAATGTCTCTATTACAAGACATGATAAATTATACACCCGAAGTGCCATCTTTATACGTCAGTAATAGATGACTACACAGCTTGGTTGATTCATTTCAAAACTCTATTGTATGGAAATCTGTGACACAGCTTCAGCCCAGTCCCTGTAGGGAAACAGTGGGCTTCAAATGCCACAGTAATATTATATATATGTGCGTGTGTCTGTCAGTTTGTATGCACTACTTTATTTAAGGTTATACAACTCTGAAGTAGGCACCTTTCAAAGATCATGTTTCACTGTTAAAGAGTGGGGAAAAAATACTTCTACAGATCAACTCCATAAATCAGCCAGTTGAAGGAATGAAGCTTAAGAGGTTTGGACAGGTCCCATCCATTCTACCATCCAGGGTATAATGTAATAACATTTTCTCTTTCACCTTTTCCTAGTAAAACATTCAGTTCGTGAAAGAGTCTTAAAGAAGGTACAGGCGAAATGTTTGCATTGATTGGGGCGAGGAGGAAATTACGAAGCCTGCCAGCTCTCCAGAGGGAAGACTGATCAGACAGCCAACAGAGCTGACATGGAACAGAGAGGGGATGTGAACACAACAGAAAAGGTGATTTGTTCTCCCTGGGTACATCCATCTGGTATTCAGCAGCACAAACTCAATCTCTCCCAACATCAACACATCATAAACCCACGCACCTGGCTTTATTGAAAGAACCTTATGAATGCCCGTCTTCGAAAACAATATTGTAACACCATTTCAGACAGAAACATATTGGATCTACAATCCATTTCTTTCTCATATGCCATGTCTACTGCTTATCATAAATACAATCTATGAAGTGAAAATGGATTTATATTTACATGAAAGAGCGGGTTTCAACAAAAAGATGAAGAAAAGTTGGGGAAAGAAATTTGAAAACATACTGTTATTGTTCTTCAAATATGGAAATCCTCACATATAAAAGCTGCAATAAACAAGCCTGCAAGCAAATGACTGCGATTTACATATCAGCAACCCACCATGTTCCAAGTGCTATTGTCATCTTCATTACTGGGAACACGATGGCTCACCGTTTGCTCTTTGCTCGCCACAAACATCAAAGATGCACACACTGAGCTCATTAGTCGTGGCCATCTGTATAATAACACTTTTGCCCAATCCTTATGGTGCAGTTTTGACTTAGAGCAATGGCTCATTTTGCCGTTTGGGATGTGGCGAATTCTTTAAAATGGCTTTAAATTAAATATAGTGCATTAAAGAAAGAAAAAAAATAACAAAAACATGCTTCGATGATCACCTTTATACACATCATTATATCACATTCAACACCCTGATAATAATCTGGTTTAACCACAGAGTACCAGCAATTTAGCACCTCACTCTACAAAAAAACAAAGCGATGACAATTGCGTCACTGAAATGCCAGCATTAGAACATCTGATTTGAATAAAAACACAACATCTAATAAGTTAGTCGATGAAATCATCTTAAGTAACAGTTGTCTTGATTGCGAATATGAATCTGATACTAGGGAGGTTTATTTATGTCCCTCTGACTCCTCATTTGCATTTTGATTGCAGCATTGTCTGGAGTTGCAGCAGACATCCAACCAGATAGTTTGATAGTCATCGTAAATCTGCAAATAATTCTTTATCTTGGGTACACAGTGGCCAGATGTGCCCTCCTCAATCAGATTGGTGTGTTTCTAGGTGTGCTCCTATCTGTGTGTTTGCACATCAAACACTAACAAGCTGAAATGTACTCTCTAATCAATAAAAGGTTTTTTGAATGTAAATTCAGTTTGTGCGATTCCCCATTGTGTTGCTTTAAATGGGAAAGCTGAAATGAGTAACAACAAAATAATGATTTTTTAGAATATGCTGCAAAAAATGGAAGAAATAGCTTGTTTTGTTTTTTTACATTATCACCGACTTTAACCACTCTGAACACAGCAGCAGCATAAAGTGTTGTCAAAGCTAGCACATGAGTGTAAAAAAATGTTTATTGCATTCATTTATTTTTTGACAATGCATGAAACCCTTTCCACAATAAACGCAGGTCAATAAAACCAGCAGCGGAGCTAAAAACAAGTAAAAAAAACCCCAACATTATGCATTCACCAAGTGATAAAAATCTCAACACCGATGTCAATGAAAACAGACTCTAGTCTGTTCTTAAAGATATTGAAAATCAGAATTTGGGAAGAATTTATGAACAGTGGCACCAAGCTGTAACAGGCTGAAAAGAATGTTAACAAGTTCAATTTCCATTCAATCAATGCCAGAGCTCTTGGAAATGTTCCATGGCAGGAGAGGAGTAAAATCATCTATATGTTAATTATAAGGATGAATCCCCCAGTAACTTTCGCCAGCATGAAAGGTCAGTCCTATTAAAGATAGTTTATCAGTGCTCTGCACATATTCCTTTACTCGGCTTCTAAACGGGAACATCATTTTATTTTTTTTTTCCCCCTTCCATTTTCTGCAACCTGCTGAAGTCTGTGCTTAAGCCAAATGAGAAAAATGGAATTTTGAATGCCGGTAAAGGCTATAATAGCGCGAAGATAAATTGTTTTTCTTTCCTCTGCCCTGTCTCAGTCAAACACACTTTGCTCTCTTTCCCTCTCTGTGGTGTGCAAACTCACTCCATCCATCTCGCCAACCTCTAACCCCCACTTAAAAACAAATCTCTCTCCTTCTCTCCTCCCCCCCTCAGACTGCAAGGCCAGCAGGTCCCCTCCCCCCCTTTGTCTGGTGCAGCCGCTGACCCATACCCCTTCCCACCATTGCTCCTAGTGCATTATGGGTATTTAAAACTTGTCCAACATGACATCATTTCAGTTTGAGAGCTGCCTGAGAAAAGTAAATTACAGAATCAATCATGCAGAAGGTCAAGCTGAGACTTCATTACAAGTATTGCATGCCTGCATGAATATCTTTCATTTCTGACTGACCCAATATGTCACAATAGCTGTCTGTCAGGAGAGGAAAGAAGAAAAAAGAAAAAAGAAAAAGAAGAAGTAGTAGAAGAAAAAAAATCTCTTAAATTGATGTACAACTCATGTCAGTGCTTCTTGGCTTGGAAAGGAGATAAGAGGACAGTGTAGAAAAACATGCTTTCTGCAACACTGCTCACATTTTCCATTTGATTCAGGATATAGTGGTTTTTGACCAGTCAGAATTGTGGGTATTATACTCGCTCACAATCTACACAGTATCGTGGCATATCAAATCATGTGAACAACAAACTACGAATGGCTTTTGCAGGCTCGCGTTTATCTTGCACGATGGATGCCGTTCAAACGCTACCATTACTTATTAGCATATCTTTGCTGCTGCAAAGCTAATGACATGTGAAACAGCTAGTTGGTAATGAAAAATATATAATGCATTACCACATAGTGGTAAATGTAATAAGACAGCAGGGCTCATATCTTCTAAATATTGATTTTAACATCTAATACAACCGGTTGACTAGTGTAGGTATCGAATCCAATCAGAGAGGACACAGAGCCCATTTCACTACATGCTTACACGTGTCAAGAAAAAACCTAAAATGTGGTGAAGGCACCAGGTGTTTTTTGAAATAGAACCCAGAGACCCTTGCTGTGCAGCAGGGAGAAAATCGAGAAGAAATTGTGAATAAAGCAATACTGGCAGCTCTAACTCCAGTACTATTTGGCACTATTGAGACTCAATCACAAATCAGGAGGACACATGCTGGGAGACAAAAATGAGAGTCAGAAGCTTGTTAGGAGAGCAGATTAAATAAATAATGACTTCAGATTCAGGGCTTGCCAGGCACATTGCAGCTGAGAAAATGTATTTCTCTTTGTAGAAGCCCGGCATCTGTGGCCAATTTGCAAGACATACGCTGAACATTAAGGGGAGAGGAATTAGCAGAACACTTGGCAATGCAATGACATGGAAGAAGCTTTTTGAAAATAGCCCAGGTATATTTGCTGGTTGGGTTTCTCATTAAGTTCTGATAAGAGACAGGCTTTCGCACAAGCTAAGTATTCTACATGAGTAAGCTAGCACAGACGAAGGAAACCAAGACAAGAGTTTGGGAAATATGAGCATGGTGGCTTGATGAAAAATGTAATTGCAATAGTGCACGGTTTATTTGTTTGCCCCTGCAGCCATAACAAATAACACAGAATGTAATCATGTATATAAGGTTGTCATTCCTTTATCAGTGTGCTGACAAAATGACAAAATACCCCTGTTAGGGCCTTCGTAAATCATTGTCTCTATATATGGAATACAGTGAAAACAGTGCTGTTACTTATCTCATTTAAAAGTTGCATTCTCTTCTCAAAGCAAAGATAAAAACCGCAGATGAATAGAATTTCTAAAGGCATTGTCACGAGACTTTTGGGGATCAATCCCATTTACAGGAAAAATGAAGGGCCACCACAAGTCTTCCCGCGGTACAATGTGTGATGACTGATAACGAGTGAGCAGTGTGCCGATGACAATGCCGCGAGGCAAAGAGTAGAAACCCACATTCTCCCCCTCAGTTTTTAATAGAGTCTCTGCACAATCAGAGACATGAGCCATGCAAATGGTGTTAAAGAGGAATAATGTTTGAGAATCAAATCTAATCCTCCAGCAAGTCATGAGAACAGTCAGGAATGTAATTGTGTCAAGGTTCCGTTTCTTCCAGATGCAGAAAGCTTAACTGACCATGAAATGAAAATTCTTTAGGCAAAAAGCCTTCAGGGGCTCACTTACTGTATGCAGCTGAGATATTTTAAAAGCTGCAATTACTTCACATGCCAGAAGCATGGAAGCAGGAAAAAGAGCTGTAAAAATTTTTACAGTCCCATATGGAATGTAAATAAATATATCTAATATCACTGTGATTCAACAAATGTGTTAGGGAGAAACGGGGGCAGAGGGTCTACAACGCATTACATTTATTCACACAGTTCTAATGATAATAATAGTAATGATGACACCTCTTCTCAGTGCAATCTGATTTGTGACTCACAAAGCAAATGCACCATCAATACCATCGTCTTTTTGCTGATGCCTTTTGTCCTTTCAATTCTTCTCTCCTAAATGAATCTTCCATTTTTGTAATGGCTCTGTAAGACAACTAGGCAGCCAGTGACATTTCCATTTTTCCTCCTCAGTGCTTCCATGATTGTGGCATTTGAAAATGCCTGTCCACCCTCAGACAACGATCTCACAATCTGTAGCACATAACAGTAGCAACATAAAGAAAGTCATTATTTCACTCTACAGTTCTTCGTTTAATCAAGTGTAATAATAATATTACTGAATTAAAATTATACGTATCAACGTTTTACTAGTGGGATAATAAACTCTAAACATAGCATGTGTCGCTTCTGAAGACCTCATGTGACACTGGACTGAAGCATAGATCAGCATTTACAGCAGGAAAAAAAAAAGGTTTCAGGAGGTAACATGAATTAAATATGAGCATGTGAAACTGTGACACGTTTGGGTCCCATTTTCACCGTCCGTCTGGGGATGAATGAGCATTGTACTCTAACACCTGTGATCTATTCACATCTGTTCACCTCATATAGGAGAAGGATCGTTCACATTCCTGTTTTTGGGGTTTTGTTTAGTTTTTTTTTTCAAGAGAAAAAAAAATGCTCACAGTAAGTAACATAATATCATGACATTTACTCAATGTGATCATATACCTCCTGTGTTGTAAACAAGGCCAGATGCTGTGCCAGATGCACTGACAATAGGAGGCATGCAAAAACTCTGAAGGTGACATTACACTATGTCTCAGTAAAAGGGCTTTTTTTTCTTTCTTTTTTTTTAAGGCTGATTAGTGTAGGTCTCCAATAGCACACCGTTTTAAAATCTTTCAGTTTGGATACACCATCAAATAATATATCTGGAGGTGCAACTACAAGTAGGACACTTACTGGAGAAGCACTGGTGCAAGGTTTGTTATTCTAGATAAATGAGAGCAAGAGAATTGACTTTTTTTCCATTTAGTTGTGAGTTGGAGGTGCTCACCACAGCCTGGCCGTTGTTGACAGAAACCCCTTCTTGGTCCATCATGTTGCGTGAGATGGTAATCGAGGGCAGATCCAGACTCTGTGGGGGAAACTGGGGGATTAAGGGACCCCTGTGCGGAACTGGGGGCTCAGGCATTGGTGGGAATGGCGAGTCCACTTCTGACAGACCCAGACCGGACTCCGTCTCAGGTGGAGGTGTAATGGGAGGAATCTCAAACTCCTCATCTCCCAAGCTGGGTGTATGAAAAGTCTGCGAGAAAGAGGAACAAAGAAGATAATTATAAAACCCACCAACACAAAAGAGGCAGGAAGCATTTGTTGAGGTAGGCCTTATCTAACAGGCTGGAAAGAAACCTTCAGGGATTAAATCAGATGACTTTGTTTAAGAGATGGAGTGTTTTAGTGGAGTGGTAACACACTTTTCTGTAAGTGCACTAAGATGTAACATTTCCTAAACCTATTAAAGTCCACTTTAAGGAAAAAGAAGGAAGAAGGCGAGTGTGGAGAAAGACGTCAAAAGCAAAAATATCAAGCAGCAATCATGGGAGAGAGAGGATACATGATAAAAGCCCTTAATCTTGGGGATGTTGGGTTGAAGTGCAGTGAAAATACACGTCACAGGGAGATGGGTTTAAAGAACATTTTCAAAGATTATTACGCTTGGCCAGAAGTGTTTCTTTTTGTTCCCCTTGCCTGCACCCTTAAATCTGCTCATCAAACAGCCTAATCCTTCTGCCTTTCGAATTAAAGCTTTTGGTCACACTTAATTTG
The DNA here is from genome assembly GCA_015108515.1 of Hemichromis elongatus. Taxonomy (NCBI): domain Eukaryota; kingdom Metazoa; phylum Chordata; class Actinopteri; order Cichliformes; family Cichlidae; genus Hemichromis; species Hemichromis elongatus. Next base: position 69,542 of record VUQR01018352.1, on the reverse strand, counting down.
CTTATGTGCCTTCATGGAGATGGAACTGTTCACCTACTTGGGTCTTGTTTTCATCTGTGCATTGCATTAAGTTACTCTCTGCAAAGCCAAAATATTCATACCCTCACAATGACCACACTGCAGGTTCACATAAATGCAGGGCCTGTTATCTTAGGTGCTAGGCTTGCCGTGCTTCCAAGTTACCAACAGCGTCTTTAAAGCACAGCTCACTTACTGAAAGTAACACGGTTTAAAATGCTAACGCTGAGTAAAACAGGGCAAAAATCATGTTAAACTCCAAGAATTCTTGGAAATGTTAGACTTTGGGCATGTGGACTTCAACAAAGACAAGCTAGTTCTGCTTGAGGTTGATCGCAAGACCACTTTCTTGGCCCTGCGTCACTTTTATGACAGTGGTTGCTTGTTAAGTCTCCTCCCAAATCCTCATCTAGTTCCTGAAAATTCTCATGGCATGAAAATAATTGGCAAAACCCCCCCCACAAAAAACAGAAGGAAGCAAGCACTTATGCCAATTCGAACAGGCACAAATGAGTTTCCCCACATGCCGATTCACCTTTTCACACACCTGCCTGTAATTCTCAGAGGGATTGAGAGTCCTAGAGATGTTCACGCATTGCTTTTTGAGATAAGCTTCTTTGAAAAGGGTCCCGTTTTCCCCCTTACTCTTACCACTTACTCACATGTAAAGCATAATTCAACACCCTGTAGTTCTGGCACGGTGTAAAAACAGGAATCCGGACCTTAACCTCAGCAGAGGTGAAGATGTGTTATCTAAAAACACCTATAAAACCTGATATTAACAACCCTGTCTTCCTCTGCTCTGCCTCTGGTGGGTAGGGGATAGAATAACAGAAGAGAGACAAGGGAGGGAATATGCCAACACAGACCTTGATTAGGGAGTATTAATGTTCCCCTTGCTTGCTTTAGCACACAGACACTTGAAACTAATTCATTGCCTACTCAGGGCAGCTGTCTTGACAAGCACTGATGAATTCCAGTGGCGGGAGAAGCTAATAGAGTTTTTATTCTCCCTTTTTCTTTCTGTCTTCATGCTCCCTACCACTGCTTCACTTTTCAGTGCTTGTTTCATACTTAGAGAATCGGTTCTCCTATCGGAAGGAGCTAAGGTCATATTCATCACAGCCCAGGCCTCTGGCTCTCAAAGTGTGAAATAAATCACAAGCACCTTAGGAACATTTACTAACAGTCCACTGCTGTCATATTATGCTCCAGTCCACTCAAAAACCACTGAAAGTTAGTTCACAATAATGCCTGTTCAGCAACATGTGACTGAAAACTCAGTGTACGTTTATAAGGTTAATAAAACAAAACTGTCACGAGTCATGGACAAAATGTTCCAGTAGCACATGGAAAGGATCAGGGGTCGTCTATCGTCGCAGCCGTCATTCATCTTTTTCCAACTTCCCCCGTGGAGCAGGGTCAATCCCCATGCCAGCCTTCAGATCCATCGTCGCAGTCTCATCTGGATCACATCATGTAGCAATCGGAAGACATTGGCACTCTATCATAATCTCTCTAACTGCAAAGTTTCATCCTGTCTTGGTCTTGCCTTGTCCACTACAGGCAGATACACTGCTTAGGCTGTGATTCTATGGCCACATTCATCCACGTAAGCCCCTGCAGGGATGTTTATGAGGAGGAAAAAAAAAAAGAAAAAAAAACATCACTTGCATTTTTTTTTTTGCTCTGCTCGACTATGAATACTGTTTGCTGATCTAAGTAGGTTTCCTGTGGTGTTACACTGTGTAAGGTAAATCAGGGCAGAACTATATAAGGCACTGGCTCCTATATTCTGGTGCATTGTGGCCTGAATTACAAAGCCAACCTAGAGATTTGAGACAAATGTCAAAGAGGAAGGTTGGCTGAGGTCAGCTACACTTTTGTAAGGGAGCAGTACAAGCATGACTGTGACCTTTAAGTGAAACACAGACATGTACTTGGTGGAGAGGAATGCTGGTGTTTAGTATCTGCTAAACAGCATGGAAGTGGAGGATAGCGAAAGCAAAAATTACAGTGGTTGTGGGAAGATGGAGCAAGATCAGTATCACAGGCTGCGCCTGTATGCGTTGCCTCACTCTGTTAATGATGATACAAATTAACATCAGCACCAGGGGCACTGATAATGGAGACATGGAGTTTGTTCCTCATATAGGGGGGAGGTTATGGAAGATGTCAGCTGTCTGTGTAGAAAAAGGCCCTCTCCCTAGGGAGGAGGTGCCAGATTTTACTGGATCCCACAGAGTGTTACAGTGTTGCACACTGTCTGGTGTCATTTCACATAAAGCCAGTTTAATTCTTCACCAGGAGCAGCTTAGGGGGCTCTGATCGGAGATTAAGAGATGCACAATCCACTTTCTTCGCATCACCAGCCTGATTATCCATTTAAATTGTTCTGAAAGGCTCAGCAGAGCCAAGTGCCAAGCCAGATGCTGGCTTGGGGAGTGCAGGCATGTACATGTTAAGGGGTGGGCAAAGCAGAACACAACAGACAGAAAGAGAGAAGGATTGTGTGTGTGTGTTTCCATTGGCAGAAACATGGTTCAGTGGTCTGAGGACAGACAAGGGCTTGTAACAGAGAGGCCTGATGTACCCTGCATGAGCATCCTAAGCAGGTGTGTGGGAAATCCCCCAGTTCTTAGAACCCATTGGAGGTGGATCAGCCCAAATTGTACCAAGAGAAATTCTCAACAGTTGTTATATTCTGCTGGGTCAAATTTCAGTGTTAATTTTACATAAATGCAATAAATCAATCTGTTGATCACTTCATCCATCACAGGAAAATTTACAAAAATGTTAAAGCTTAATTCAAATTCTTGTTGAACAGCATCCGAACACGCTTGCAGTGACAATGCTAATAATTAAAATATCCTTTCCCGTCTTTACTTGTGTCATAGTAAAAACACAAGTAAAAAAAGTTGCCATAGATAAACTTTAAAAAGCTAAGAGAAATGACAAATATAACTTCAGTTTGTTAACTTGAACGCCGTTTCTTTTAGTTGCACTTCACTTTAACTAAAATGTAAATCTTATGGTGCTGCAAGAGGAGCTCTGAGCAGAGCAAAAAAATACAAGGACAGAAGAAGGTTGTGCATATCTAGGAACTATGACTTGATTCTCTTCACATGTGTTTTTTTTTAATAATTCATTTTATTTTTGCTTAAATTACCTTGTTTATCAAAGATTTCTCATAGTTTAGGCAGAACTTGCTTGAGTTTTTTTTTCTCTGAAATATGTGAAACTGAATGTTTCAGCATCAAGCCTCTTCGTTTCATAATAAATATATGTACCAAATCTCTTGGCAATCCACGCTTTCATTTTCAAGATGTCACTAAAAGCCAAAAAAATGTCAACCTTATTATGGTGCTCAAGGACAAGTTATCCCCAAGAGTCCTGTTGCTACCATGCAGTGGAAAAGAATGAAAGCACAACAAGACTTTAGTGCAAACACAAAATGTTGTCATAAACAGTGTAACGCTGGTTTATAGAGAATGTATGAACTATAGAAATACAAAGGGATGTGACTGGGATGGGAATCACTGAATTTTCCCTTCCAGTGGATTATCCCTGCGGTGCCTTGGAGCTCTTTCAATATCAGAACGAGAGGAAGAAAAAGCTTTTCAGGCAATATTTCCAGTCGTTCAATAAATGTAGTAATGCAATTCACAGATGCAATAACCAAGAGTTGTTAAAGGCAGCAGCATGCAATTACTGCATATAATAGGCCTCAGAATCAATAGAGGCTGGACTCGGGATCCAGTTTCAAATATCTAGACAGGCAGAGTGCAGCTACTCAAATGACAACATCAACCATGGCACCCCTAATCGGCACTATTTCAAATTTGGATCATTTGTAGTCCATTTCTACATATTTATAGTTCATTACATGATGCTAATTTGATTGGGATAGTAAAGTGATACATCTGAGTGGAACCCAATCTCAGTGTACAGTATCCTTTTCAGTTAGGAAAGCAGTCAACCTTCCTCTGCTAGGATGTATGCTTTACCAGGCACACCAAGGTCATCTTATCTCATTCTCTAAGTGCATAAGGTAAATGATACAACAGCCATCCAAACAGCAATACAAGTCTGCCGCTCTGAAGCAGAAGCAATCTCACGCACTGCATGCAGTTTTAAATATACAGTATCCACTGTGTAAATAAAGAGTAGCTGGATGTAAACAGGTTTGCATTTTTTGCTTTAAGTCATTTGTGGTAAAGCAACACATGTGTATATATATAGTAACTTTTGAAGAAAGGAATAACCCATGCTTATTCTTACACATGAAAGAGTAGGCAAAGTATCCCTATGGCTCGATTTGAAAACAGTAACTAACCAAACGTGGGGGCATAAATTTAACTTTGCCGTGTTTATCATGGAAGCCTTCATAAAGGAGACTTTCTTTCTTATCCTGTAGCCACAACACAAACCAGGCACAATCGCTACATTTGAACAGCGCTATTGTACGTATGGTGTGAAACCTCACAACTCAAAGTGGAAATCACTTTAATCTCACTTTAGCTCAGATTGCAACAAACAATACTCGGGACACTCCAAATCTTGACAAGAAAACCCTATGCTTAAGGCTTCTTCTTGCTCTCTTTCTTTCCTTCAAAGCACAATACCATCTGTGCCCTAACACTGGAAACAGTTGTTCCTTTTGATAAAATGCAAATGAGCTGGGCTGTTTTTATTAAGGAGTGCACCCCCAGCCCGTTCCCCCCCACTTTCACTTACTGCCACAGTGGGCCCTCACAGCTGGGGGCTGAACGCTCTCCAAGCAGCCTGTGTCGGCATGGTCCCTGCTGCAGTGGGCCTCAGCAGCCCGTGGATACAGAGGATGCGCCCACTCAGCGTAAATGTGGGGGAAAATTAGACTTCTTCCATAATACTCTGTGGCTTTGTGAAGCAGCCACTTTAAGAACATGAGGTCACGCGCTCCAGACACTTCTGCGTAGCTGCCTGAGTTTGAATGTCACAGTTGCATCCCTGCTGCCCAACTGACATGAATGAAAACAATAAGGTTAACAATGACATCTATTTCTGTATTTTGGAGCTACAATGTAATGATGCTTTGCTTTGGGTTTTGAAGCCAGATCAATCTCCCCTGCTAAACTGGATGAGATTAGACAGTTTGAACCACAGAGGATGATGGGTATTTTTGGTGCACTTGTCTCTAATGACAGGGCAGCCGAGTGGGTGGAGGGGGAATAAAATGGATAAATTTAGCACACTGTTAGGACTGCTATGGCTCACGGAGTCCGTTATATACCTCCAGAAGAACAACTACTCCCTTATTCTTTTCAATGCGACAGTATAGTACGCAGTTATTCCAGCAGCTCCTCAGCCGAAGATTGCTGGTGACATTTCACTTTTTGTAAGTGCCAGGAGATAGCGCAGCTCAAAGAGTGACACAGCTATGGAGTTTGTTTATGCTCCTTTATTACGTCTTTGAAAAGAGAAGGAAAACAAGTGTTTTTATCCTCAGCTTTTTGAGATATCACTTCATCTTACGGAGCATAGTTGAAGCAGTCGCATCACATTAGCGTCCGCTCTCGCGAGTTACAACCAAGCTTGAAGAGGTTTTAAGGGCAGGAGGAACATTTTGGATGGTAAAAATGTATTTCCCGAGTGAGATGGCAAAACGGTCATTCATTTCTATGAATATTTCCCATCAGATATGAAGCTCATTCTGACAGTCATTCTAATGTCTCATTAGACATTACTCTCAAACCGATTTTGGCTTCTGGGTGTAAATAATTATTTTATTTAGTCGTTAAGTTAAAAAAAAAGAAAAAAAGATGAACAAGGCCCATTTTCACACACAAATTTGTTTACATTCATGAAAAACAGAGCATACTTACATCCCCAGCAGCGAGAAGGGCACCATTCGCCTCGGCCATGTTCATGTAGTTGTTGTTATTCTGGAACTGGAAATGAAGACAAAGAAAAAAGAAAAAAAAAAAAAACACAATCAGCTGAGTGGTGTCCAGATAACATCCAGTGTAAATCAAGTCACTTCCCTCTCATAACCAACACCTGTCACTCAAACAGATTGTCACACATGGCTCTGAATATTTGCACACTGGGTTAACCCCTGTCTCTACATGCATAAGCACATTCTGCCACTCTGCCATTATTGTGACATGATGAGAGGCATTTGAGAGGCCCTGGCCAATTCAAACCAGGGTAATGAGAATCTGGTCCAGCTATTCAGCTCTTATGGGATAGCAATTAAGGATATGTTTGCATCACAAAGCCAAGTATCAAGATGCAGTGGCAGGTTATTAACTTAAAATAACCTATGGGAGAGGAGTGATACTGGGGGGAAATAAGGAGGTAGAGGGTGTTTTTATGATGGCTGGTGTACATTTTAGGTCAACGGGAACATTTGACTAAGTCCATGCTTATGAAGAAACTAATTTCCCCCTCATCTGTTACAAAAATATGCATTCTACTTCAGCATTTCCATATTAATAGATAAAGTCTTTAGTGGTTTGTTAGAGCCAATACTGTAAAGACACATTAGTGATTAACGGAGCTGATAAGCTATCAAAACCCTGAACTTTGGAAAGAAATAACATGTTTTTACAACATTCCTCCCCCCCACCCCCACCAACCCACACATAGCCTGTTGGCAAAATGGCAGCCACTTCCTTTCTTCATAGACACAACCATGCTGACAGGTAGGAACAATGGGACATAGAATGAAGAATTATGGGCTAGCAGCTGGGCCCACGAGCACAATGCACCTCTGTGTGAGCGAGGAGAGCAAACCCCAGCCTACACAGCTCAGAGGAGAGAAAAAAAAACGCAGCACGTTTGCGTCTTCATCGGGATCCACCGAGAACATTTTACCTGTTTTTAACAAAGCTCTGAAGTAATCTCTTTTGTATGTTTATTACAAAGTCACTCTCTTAAAACGTCATGAGTGCAAAAAAACTAATAGACGGGGGGGGGGG